>PVJI01008732.1:0-69258 GCA_004026765.1 Micronycteris hirsuta | reverse complement strand
GAGCAGCCACTGGGCGAACTCCGCCCCTTCCCACCTTCTCAGATGTAACGGGCGCAAGTTTGCCTTCTCTTGCCACGGATTGGTTCACTGTTCACGAACCATCCTCCCTCTTTGAGCAACGTTTCCCAGTGGGTGCTGGTGTCCGTCGCTCAGGCAGCTAGGCGCCGGATTGGTTGGCGTTTCTGTCTTAAACTTTTTTTCCCTCGTCCCGCCTTCTTTGCTTCAGAGCCCTCTGGATTGGCTGAGCTTCTCCATCTACCTGAAACAGGGACCAGAGCGCGACGAGCTCACGAGCCGGCGCACCGCCCTCCTCTTCTCAGACTATTGTATTGCGTCAGCTGCAGGGTGGCAGGGAGAAAGAGAGCCAACGAGCTGGTGTGGCACTCAGGAGTCCCTGGTTTTTAGACCCTGCTCTGCCATAACCGGGGGCAATAGCATCACCTCTCTGAACTGCAATGGTCTCTCTATGTCTCTCTCACTCTCGAACTGTAATTGCCTCCTGAATGTTCGTTACTGCTTCGTTCCCCTCTGACGGTTCGGGCTCGTGACTCAGTAATGGTGGTGTCAGAGAACTAGCAGCTGCTAGAACTAGCTACGACAGTGAATGCCGTTGTAGTCCCCAGCCTGAACTCTAGTCAACGTACAACGAAGAGATTGAGTGTCCTCCTCTGTCTGGAGCATACTGGACAGGTGCTGATAGTAAGGGAGGGAGTGGGCTCAAGGCCCTAAAATACCCCACGTGGGAGATCAAAGAGCATGTATACTTTGAAAGAAATCTTTGAGAGTCCCTAGACAATCGAAGAAAACGGCTGTAAGTTGAGCGTTAATGAAACCTGCCTCTTCTCTGACCGGAGCAATGTGTTGGCGGGATTACCAGGGGATTAATTCAGTGCCTGTAACCCACTACTCACGCCTTCACCCACCACACTAAACACTAAGCATCTCCACTTCGCAGCCAAGCCTTCCAATCAGACCTAACCAGAATTAGGGGCAGTTCATCCACCGTCCATCCTTGAACTAGAGAAACGCAGGCCACACTGGCCTCAGATTGAGACCCCAGCTCTTCAAGTTGTTCCTCCAAGCCACATAATATTTATTGTGTAGGAATTAAAACTAATATAAGTAACATTTTTATTTTTTATGGAAAATTATTTTTTTAAATGTAGTGAAAATAATGGCATTTGGAAAATTTTTCAAATTTCTTTAATGTCTGGCTTAATAGAAGACAGTGGACTTCTGTTTTAAGCCATTATTAGATATTGTTTTGAATACATGAGGAAAATCTGGCCTCATACAGTGGGTAAGCATGGGATTTATTGGCCACAGTGAGGAGTTTGAATTTTATTCTTAGTGTATTGGAAGCCATTAGTGGGTTTTAAGGAAGAAAGTGTTCTGATATTATTGTTGTTTTTATTTTTATTTTTAAAAAGATTTTATTTATTTATTTTTAGAGAGGAGGGGAAGGGAGAAAGAGAGGGAGGGAAACATCACTCACGCACCCCCTACTGGGGACCTGGCCCACAACCCAGGCATGTGCCCTAACTGGGAATGGCCCCAGCGACCCTTTGGTTCGCAGGCTGGTGCTCAATCCACTGAGCCACACCAGCCAGGGCTGATTCTTGTTTTTAAAGGCTTACCCTGGCTACCCTGTGGCGAAATGTCCATAGGAGGTCAAAGTGGGAGCAGAGAGGAAGCTATGGAAATAGTCCCGTAAGGGGAGTGGTGATGAAGCTCAAGAGAAGAGCTGAGTCAACAGAATTTGCTAAGATTAAGATAGGAGATAAAGGACAGGAGAGAAAAAGGAGTCAAAATGGCCAGAATTTTAGCACAGGCAACGGTGTGGCTAACAGTCATCTTTTGAGATGGGGACAATGGGGAGGTAAATTGAGAATTCTGTTTCTCACAACTATCAACACCGAACATAAAAACCAAAACAAAAACTAAGCAAACAACTAGAACAGGCACAGAATCACAGAAATGGAGATCACTTGGAGGGTTTTCAGCGGGGAAGAGGAGGGGGAAGAATGGGGGCAGAAGGTACGGGGAATAAGTAGCATAGATGGTAGGTACGACATAGATGGGGGAGGTTAAGAACAGTGTAGGAAATGGGAGAATCCAAAGAACTTATATGCACAGCCCCAGGATGTGAACTAAGTGGGGGGGGGTGGGAATGCGGGTGGGAGGGGGTGTGCAGGGCAGAGGGGAATAAAGGGAGGGAGAATGGGACAACTGTAATAGCATAATCAATAAAATATATTTAAAAAATAAAAATTATTTTTTAAAATATTTTATTTATTTTTTAGAGAGGGGGAAGGGAAGGAGAGAGGGAGAGAAACATCAATGTGTGGTTGCCTCTCATGCGCCCCCCACCAAGGACCTGGCCTGCAACCCAGGCATGTGCCCTGACTGGGAATGAAGCCTGCAACCTTTTGGTTGGCAGGCCCATGCTCAATCCACTGAGCTACACCAGCCAGGGTAAAAAATAAAATTCTTAACCAGAAAAAAAAAGGGAGTTCTGTTTCTGACCCTTTATGTGGAAATTCCCTTAGCCTATTAGACTTGTGAGCCTGAAGATCAAGGGAAATTCTGGGACTGAAGACACATGTTGGGAGAATCATTGGCATGGGATTTAAAGCTGAGGACTGGAGGGAAAACCCCTTGTAGGGAAGAAGGCTGCTGGAGTTTGCTAAGCAGTAAAGAGCGTAGGCTTTTTGGGAAGCTAAAGCAATCGTGTTTCTATGGGTTCAGAAAGGATCAGATGAAGAGATTGAGTTTGGGTACAAAGACGGTGTGCTTGGCAATCTCTGGGATTGCTATGCATACTGGATCTAGATATTTAAATGCTTTTTAAAAATAAAGATATTTAATTTAGAGAGATGGAAAGGGAGGGAGAGAGGGAGAAAAACGTAGATGTGCAAGAGACGCATTGACTGGTTGCCTCTTTCAGGCAACTGGGGACCTGGTCCACAACCCAGGTATGTGCCCTGACCAGGAATTGAACCAGTGACCTTCTGGTTTGCAGACTAGAGCTCCAGCCACTGAGCCACACCAGCCAGGGCTGGATCTAGACATTTAAAATTACAGTTGTTTTAACTTCTGTGCAAATCTGAAAAAAGTGTTCCCTCTCTGGTCAATGCACCCTAGTGGTAACCACAGCTTAATAAAATAAGTGTGTCCTCGATTTAGGCCTCTCTCACCCCCAGGAGCACCATTAAGCAAGGCATAACTTGGTGGCTTTGCCTCTCAAGCTGTATTATCCAGAGCTATAGGATACAAGGACACATCTTTCTAGAGTATCATTCAGTTTGTCAGATCTTTTTTCGTATAAAAACTTTTATTTAGGAAATAGAGGTATTAAACTAGCATACATAGATTATAGCACATGAATAACTTATGTGACATTTAAAGCTAAAACCAAAGACTTGTGGGAGTAACTTTACTCCTATAGGAGAGTAACTTTATTTATAGGAGTAACCCCAAGGAAAAAGATTAAAAAAACTTTGCTTCAGTGTATCTATGTATTTGTAGAAATTAGGAAAATATCAGCCCTGGCTAGTGTAGCTCAGTGAATTGAGCGTGGGCTAGGAACCAGAGGGTCCTGGTTCGATTCCCAGTCAGGGCACATGCCTGGGTTGCGGGCCTGGCCCCCAGTGAGGGCCATGTGAGAGGCAACCATACATTGCTGTTTCTCTCTCCCTCTCTGTCTCCCTCCCTTCCTCCCTTCCTGTCTCTCTAAAAGTAAATAAATAAAATCTTAAAAAAAAAAAGAAAAATATCTATTTAGCATTTGTTAAATGCTAACAAATGTGCTAATGATATAATCTCTAATACCATTATAGCCTTTCTTATCCCCATTAGATAGAGGCTGGAAGGAAAGGGATTAGGGCTTGAGGAGAGTTTATCACTGCCAACCCATGCCCGGGGAACTCAAAGAGATAATAATAGGTTCATGATGCTCAATCAATCCAGATTTGTTAAGCTCCATTATTTGCCCAGCAGTATTGTAGGTTCCAGAGGTTCACTCAGTGATGCAAATAGATACCGAGCACACGCTGTGTGCCAGGCATTGTTCTAGGCATTGCAGATATGGAGGAACACAGCAGATGAGAACCCCTGCCCTTCTTGAGTAGAAACAAGCAATACACACATACATAAATGAATAAGATGACTCCAAATAGGAAGAAAATAAAACAAGGTAAAACAACAGAGGAATGACTAGGATGGGGCTACCTGAGCCAGGGCAGTCACAGAAGCCCTCTTGACAGTGGGGATATTGAATTTATGCCTGAAGGTCAAGAAAGCACTCCCCCACCAGGTGAAGACTGGAGGAGCTAAGAGCATTTGAAGCAGGGGAAATAGCAACAGCGAGGGTCCTGAGATAGGAGAGGAGGCCAATGTGCCCCGAGCAGAGAAAGCAACAGGGGAGAGGCAGAAAACGGAGTCGGCTGGATCTGGCCTCTGCCTGGTGGGCCGTGATGATGATTTTATTCTAGTGCCTAGGGAAGCCATTGGATTCTAAAGTAGGGAGGGACGTGGTGTGACTTGCGTTTCGAAAAGATTGCCTTTGGCAAACATGCACATGAAAAGGTGTCCAACATCATTAGTCACTGAGGAAATGAAAATTAAAACTACAATGAGATACTACTACACAGGTATTAAAATGGTAAACAAAACAAACAAGGGAACCCTGCTGACAACACCAAGTGCTGGAGAGAGTATCACAGCAACTGGAACGCTTATACCTACACATACAATGATATGGTTAGGGAGTGATTAGCTTTAAGTATTTACTACTAATGGTTTAGACTCCGATTACAATGTTTTCCCGCTTCCCCGCACACACATCCAAGCAATTCTCAGACACCATCTGGGCGTCCAGCAATTTAACTCAATTCTGATACCGTCTACCTGGAGGTTTAAATGAATGCGCTCTGCTAAAGCGCCTTATTTATGCCATCTTTCATTAATTCCGTTTAAAAGTACTTATTGATCCCTGGCTGGTGTAGCTCAGTGGATTGAGAGTGGGCCTGCAAACCAAAGGGTCGCTAGGTCAATTCCCAGTCAGGGCACATGCCTGGGTTGCAGGCCAAGTCCCTAGTGGGGGGATGCGCAAGATGAAACCACACATTGATGTTCCTCTCCCTCTCTTTCTCCTCCCCTTCCCCTCTCTCTAAAAATAAATAAAATCTTTTTTTTTTTTTTTTAAGTACTTATTGAGGATCTGTCCTGGGCACGATCGATCTAAGAGGGCTGGCGGTTGGGACGCTTGTCAGAGGGGAGGGGCGGGGCTTCACGGAGTCTCCGCCCACAACGGCGAGGTCCGATCTGATCCACAGAGGTCCGGAAGCCGCGTCGGGGCGGCTGCCTGCGTTTCCGGTGGCGCGGGAGGCGTCGCTGCCTGGGAAGGTGTGGATAGAGCTGCTTTCCTAACACGTTTGGGAAGATGTTCTACCACGTGAGCAGGGCACCGGGTGGCGGAGGGCAGGGTCAAGAGAAGAGAGGAGGGGCGCCTGGAAGAGGGGCCGCTTCTTGCCCCGCCTAACCGCTGTGCCTCTCCTGGTCTCCATTCCACTTTCTCCGCAGATCTCCCTGGAGCACGAGATCCTGCTGCACCCGCGCTACTTCGGCCCCAACCTACTCAACACAGTGAAGCAGAAGCTCTTCACCGAGGTGGAGGGGACCTGCACCGGCAAGTGAGTGCCGAATTCTGTGCCGCCTTATCAATGATAAGCATACGGCACCCTATGTTGCCCCTCCCCAACTCCTACTCTTTGTGTAAGGTCCTCACACCTACTCTGGGGAACCCTCTCACACACTCCTAGGCGCCCCATGCAATCCGTTGCTTCCTGCTTTGGGTTCCCATGGCGCCCTCTGCAAAGCTGGGTGACAAGACTTTGTTCCATCAGCTGAGACTGGCCATCATTTACTCCGCAAACATTTCTAAAGCTCCAGTTGTGTGACCGGTCCTGTGTTGGTCGCTGGGAACGATGCAGTGAGAGATAGAATGAGGCCAGCCCTCGTGGGGCTCACAGTCTGATGACTGTTAGGGTGTCTGCCCTCCGTCTGTGATTCTGCTGGTTTTCTCTATCCCCAGTGCCCAGGGACCTGAGGTGGCCCATCTCTGGGCTCTGTATGGAGCGAACTCTCACATGGTGATGTGCATAAGCTGGGATGAGCAGAAGGCTATGGAGTGGTTGCCCTCCATCATTAGAACAACCTGGGGTGTTGCTTGAACATGCAGGTTCCTGAGCCTCATCCTATCACTACATAAATGCGACTCTCTGGGAACATGCCTGGGAATCTGCATTTTAATACACCCCACGTGATTCTGAGGGTCTCTTGGCTCAAGGTCTGCAGCTGTCTTGGACATTTATTGTGAAATTACGAGTGCACTGTTTGGCGTCACAGACGCTGATTAGTGTCCTGTCTTCTTTCTCGGCCATTAAGCTTTCTGGGAGCAGGGGTGCCATTTACTTCCTCTTTGTGCTGTCCCCTTACCCCCAGGCTCACTGACTCTTGTCGAGGACGGTTTAGAGGCTCTTTCACACACGGTGCCTTTCTCTTTGTCATCCTCCTTGCAGGTATGGCTTTGTAATTGCTGTCACCACCATTGACAATATCGGTGCTGGCGTGATCCAGCCAGGCCGAGGCTTTGTCCTTTATCCAGTTAAGTACAAGGCCATTGTTTTCCGGCCCTTTAAAGGGGAAGTCGTGGATGCTGTTGTCACTCAGGTCAACAAGGTGAGACCAAACAGAGGGGAAGCAGTGGGGTGGTCCCTCAGAAGATGTGGGATGGGGTCCCAACTTCATTTGCTAATGGTGTGTCCTTGGCCAAGCCAGTTCCTTGTGATTCAGAGTTCTTACTTGTCAAATGTTATGGCCTCTCCCTACCTCCCTCAGGGGCGCATAAGTGAATATTAATAGTCAGAATGAGCCCTGGCTGGTGTAGCTCAGTGGATTGAGTGTGGGCTGGGAACCAAAGGGTCACTGGTTCAATTCCCAGTCAGGGCACATGCCTGGGTTGCGGGCCAGGTCCCCAGTGGGGGCCATGTGAGAGGCAACCATACATTGCTGTTTCTCTCCCTCTCTTTCTCCCTCCCTTCCTCTCTCTCTAAAAATAAATAAATAAAAATCTTAGGAAAAAAAAAATAGAATGATAGTAGCCTCCACTGATTGGGTAGTTTCTGTGGGCCAGGTAATGTGAAAAGCCTCACAGTGATTCTGGGAGGTGGGTGCTTTTATTTCTTTTTATAGAAGCATAAGCTTAGAGAATTTAAGTCTAGTGGTCAAGGCCATGTGACCAACAAGTGTTCGAACCCTGGACAGACAAGTTGCAGGCCTCAGCTCTTCGCTACTGTACAGTATTTGCTTCAGTTAAAATGAAGGTTTGAAAAAAGATGAAAACAAAGGCTACAATCCTGATTGGTTTCAAAACATGGAGAATTGATTAGGAATTAGGTAAAGATGGGATGCTTAAAAGGCTTTTGGAGTCAAAAGAAAAAGCAAGGATCACTCATTTTCCTTCTAGGTTGGACTCTTCACCGAGATTGGACCTATGTCCTGCTTCATCTCTCGGCATGTAAGTCTGGGCACGCTAAGAGTGGCTAAGGAGGGACACCCATCCATGACCACCTGCTGGAGCATCCGTTTACAGTGCTGACCCTGTACCACTTCCTTTTCAGTCCATCCCATCAGAGATGGAGTTTGACCCTAACTCCAACCCGCCCTGTTACAAGACGATGGATGAGGTGAGTGGGCAGGAAGAAGTCGGTGAGAGAAAGGAGGGAATGAGCCACTCTGAGGGGGAGTACTGGCAGTGGGGTGTCTGAGTATACTGTTTCCTTCTCCTCCAGGACATTGTGATTCAGCAGGATGATGAGATCCGCTTGAAGATTGTGGGGACCCGTGTGGATAAGAATGACATCGTGAGTCTCTTGCCTGCCTCCCCTCCTGTACCAGGCAGAGCCGGGAGCTATTGATTTCTCACCTAGACATCGTGGGGTTTTTGTGCTCCTCTGCCATGAAGAAGGGGTGGGCGCACAGAAGGCCTGGGCCTGGGAGGGTCAGGGGATAGCTTTGTGCTTTCTCAGGCTTCATTTCCTTTTTACCTTCCCTCCTACAGTTTGCTATTGGCTCCCTGATGGATGATTACTTGGGTGAGTGCCTGACTGCACGCCAGGGTGGTTGCCTGGGGAAGGAGTGTGTGGGGCCAGGGGTGGAGATGGGATTTAATGCTTGAGTCACAGATGAAGGAAACTGTTGTGCAGTCTGCTTGAAAGATCCAGGACATGTGCCCTTTGGGATGGGAAGTGCACCGTTTCGGCTGCTCAAAGCTCTGGGTGTAACTCATGTGCATTTCCTCTTCTCCTAGGGCTCGTGAGCTGAACACCAGGGCCTCCTGCCTTGTTTGGTCCTGGTCTAGGAGGTGTGACTGTCACACTTCCCATGTTGTCCAGAGGCGCAGTCTGGCTGCTGTGGGGGAGGCGAGGCAGGTTCCTTGTCCCAGAAGGCATCCGGCTCTTCTCGCAGTTTAGCCGCCACTCACAGATTTTGACTGTGTGTTCTAACCATAAAAGGCCCTTGGTTCTCATGGAAGTGTTATCTTCTTTCTTTGGTAAGAACAGCTCTTTTTCAAAAGGCTGGGGTGCAGCTGCTCACCAGACCCTCTTCGTTTGGCCTAATGCCTCGGCGCCCCAGGGGATCTGACTAACGCATGTGTAAACGTGTAAAGTCGACCTCATTGACGAGGAGGCACTGATGTTGTGTCTTTGGCTTCCAGCAAGTGATACTATCGTTAGAGCCACTCCGAGCACCGATCTGCTTTCCTAGTATTTTCCCTTCCCTCACCCTTAAAAATAACCAGGAGTACAGCTGGGGAGAGGTGAACAAGAGGACAGTAATAACACAGGCTGTGGGGTCCCCACACCGCCCTTCCCAGGATGGGTACGTGAACAGCAGAGGCCGTTCTGTGCTGAGCAGTCGCTGTACTAAACTCAGCTGAAGGTGTGAAATGGCTCATAATCTCCTTAGGGTAACACTAGAAAAATACAGGAAATGACCACAAAATTAAACACACTGCCCTACCTCAAGCTCTACCTTGGCAGTACTGTTTGTCTACCTGGGCGTGCCTTCCCGCTGCCTGATCTCGCAGATCTCAGTCAGTCCTTTCTTTGCATTTGCAGCTTTCCTTGACTTGCTTGGGAAGCAGAGCCATGCAGTAGAAAGCTTGGTATTTGGATCGACACAGAACAACTGGCTTCAGTCCTAACCAGGCGACTTCAGTTTCCTCACTGTAAAATGGGCATACGCTTGGGTGGTTGCTGCTGCCGGCAGAGACCATACAGCAGGTCCTTGAGTGATGTCGCTTCTTTCAACGTTCTGTCCAGCATTGTTTCATTATAACATTGATGAGATTCCTTAGCAACTTGCTTTCATGTCAGTTCGTCTGTCCTAACATTGGTTTCCTTATTCGTCATTTTACTTAAAGTTGCAGAACCTACCAGTGGCATTCAATGAGGACTTACAAAGCTTGGTCCATGATAGGCATTCGACTCAATCATAATTACTATTAAACAATGCGTAGAAAGCAGTGGCGATCACCTGAAGTGATTTCAGCCCCCAGGAGATGTTTGGTGATGACATTTTTGGATGCTGTAAGTGGGTGGGGGTGTTACTTCCTTCTAGTGTGTATAGGCCAAGGATGCTGCTAAGCATCACATGTTGTATAGTGCAGTCCTCCACAGTAATCAATTATTTGGCCTCCGATGTCAATTGTGCCAAGTTCTAGAAACCCTGATAGGAAGCATCTAGAACAGGGCCCGGGACACCGTAAGAATGTGGTTCTGTTCACCTCATCTTCTCAACTCCTGGACCACAAGAAGCTGTTCCAGTCACACCTCTGGAGTGGGTCAGGAAACATTATTTTGTTACTGTCTCCCTTTTTGTTTTTCAGTTATTAAAGTTTCAGTTATTTTATTGAGATAATTGTAGATTCACGTGCTTCCCTTTCATTTTTATACCCCTAGCCATTAGCACTGTGCCAGCTTTCCAGGTTTGTTAGAGCAAGGAAAGTTATTGTGCTGGATTGGAGTGAATTGTCTAGTGGAAACAGTGTTGAAATTGTGATGCTGCATGCTGTGAGTTGGTTACACCGGTTGCAGGGGTTTTCTGCAGACCCTAGATACCCTATGTCTCACTGAGAATAAAATTCTTCCCAAGTTTGCAAATGGGCCCACTGGCCTGTAGGTTGTGTCGGGCATAACCTGGAAGTAACATCAGGCCTAGAAGTAAGAGACTGACGGACAGAGAAGCAGCTCATGGAACATGAGCAGATGGGTGCTGCTAAGGATGTGGAGTGTGGCCCCCACCAAGAAGGCTGGCCCTGTGGGGGGGGGCACTAGGTTAGGGGATGGCCTGGAGATGGTCTCCAGGACCCTTCTGATCCTTTGTGGTTTGATGCTGGGCAGTTAAAGAGGTTTTAGATCACAGGCCGGCAGTAACAGGAGTGTCTGCTGGGCAGCATGCTGCATCCTTCATATGTCTTTGCACACGTTACCGAATTTTTACAAGCCATGAAATTGGTTCTGTTATCCCACTTTACACTTGATGCAAACAGGTCAGGGAAGTGAACTAACATGGCTAAGGTCACATAAGTAGTGAGTAGTGGGGCTTTGATTGTTATTTATTTATTTACTTACTTATTTACCTGTCAGTCTGACTCCAAAGCCATCATAGCTCCTGTCGGGCACTGGGTGACTGGGAAGTGAGTGGGGGCCACCTTTCTCCCATTCGTGGTGGTGCTTCCTGGAACTACTGCTATCCCCTTGGCCCCTGCCTCTGCCCAGGTTGGGGGCAAATGAGCCCCAGACAGTTTGGGTAGTTTCATAACATCCCACAGGCCTCTTGGCCTTATTCCTTTGATTGTCTCATGCCTCCAAGGTTGCCAAAGGCTGTCCGTACCAATGACATTTTTGCAAGATCTACCAGCAGTCCAGATTCCCCTGAGCTGATCTCAGAGTCGGGACCTCAGTCCTTCCCCTCCTGCATAGGTGGACAGACATCCCGGTGTTCAAGCACAATACTAAAACTACCAAACACCATTCTGAATATGATTGGAAAATACTCAGCAGGGTCACAGTCTCCTTGGGTTGTGTTACTATGGCAACTCCAATCACATCCATCTGGCTTTCCCAGCTCTGGTCTCAGAGGATCTTTACTAGAGGCAGCAGCATCTGTCCTGAGAGGGAGGAATGAGGTTATTGCATCCGTGCCCATTCCCCTGGAGAAAGCTCCATTCTGTAAAGAATAGCCCATGCAAACTTTTCCATCTGGGATGAACATAAAGGAATTAATTTACTATCTGCGTCATGATGTATGAGTGAAAAAGTTCAACCACCAACTCTGCAAAGTGCTTTCACAGACATCTCAATCTGCAGTAGCTGTGATGGGTATTATTACCCAGCTTGTAGATGGGGGAGGGAAATGTGGTTAGGTAATTTGCCCAAAAGCGGTGTTAGAATTTGAACTAGGCTTGGTCTGATTCCAAATATCATCCTTTACTCAGTAAAACTGCTTGTTTCTCAGTTGAGAATTGCCCAAATTCGAGGGAATGTGTGCATGTAAATCCACCAAGGAAGTCTGCGAGATAGGTGCGGGCTTATATTTGGCTTATTGGACGGAGATACAAGGTAGGGTATCCGGATAAGCAAAACCCTGGAGTCTGGAGCTTGCACGTGGATTTGGCCAAGTCAGAAGACCCTTTGCGCCCCCAGAGAATACCTACCAAGAGCCTCATCCATTCTTTGGGAAGGGTAAGTGACAAGTGATGTCGGAGAGGTAAATTGAACTCCAGCAAGCGGGCGGGAAAACTAAGCCACACACCAAAGTCTAAAGCTTTGCTGCAGTTGCATAAATGCAAGTGCTCGGAAACCAAGGTGCAGACAAGACCAAGGGAATGGGGACGCCTTCCTTGAGAACATGGTTATTAAAACGTATACCAAACCATACACACCTACGCCCCAAACTCCCAGGAGCTGTTGCTTTAAGAAGTACGACTCTTTAGTATCACGTGACCCCCAGGCGCCTGTATCTTTCACAGCACCTTCACACGGCCAATCGCGTGGCTGGGAGCCCCCAGGGGGGCGGGAACCTCGCAAGGTGCTCGCCGATTGGATGTGCTTGTGGAGTGCGGGGCCTGAGGGCGGAGAGAGGGAATTAGTGTGAACGGGTTGAGAGGGAGCAGCAGCTGCCGCTGTCGTCGCCACCGCCGTCTCGGTAGCCGCCTTCGCCTGCCGGAGCCCTCAGGTGAGCAGGCCCAAGGACTCCCCATTCTGCTGCAGGCTGTCCACTCCGACCCGCCTTAGAGCCTGCAGCGCTGGGTGCCCGCCCCCTTCGCTGACCACGTGACCCAAGCTCGGTAACCCTTGACCTCCTGCACCCCACCACCTCAGGATCTAGGATGAGTGAAGCTGGGTGGGAGGATGCGCAGCGCCGCGGCTGGTAGAGGTCAGTTCCCACGCTTCCTTACCAGTGTGGCTAGTGGCGAGGATGCGAGGGGAGGTTGAGGAGCGGCCTTTGTGGGTATTGATGTGGGCACAAAATAGGGAAACTCCCTCCACACCTTCGCGGGGCAGGACTCGCGCTCCCATTTCACAGATGGGGAGACAGAGACTCAACAGTTATCTATTGGCGGGTCTCCCGATGCCGGGTCTTCGTGCTGGGAATTCAGGCCTTGTTTCCCACACAGCCCGCCACTCCTGACGATTAAGGACAAGGGTTTGAGTCCCTGCTCCTTACTTGATGCTCGCTGGATGATCTTGGACAAGTCATTTGACATTTTACCTCTCGGAGATACGATTTCCTTGGCTGTGAAAGAGACACAATGCTTACCTAATGCCCATCTCTTTGTTACTGAGGGTAAAATGAGGTGTAAGTACTTAGCTCAGTGCCTCTGGCATGGTCTGTGCTTAGAAATACAGCTTTCCTTTATTCCTTTTTTCAGTGAGTATTTCTTGAGGGCGTGTGATGTGCTGACACTGTGCCTGACGCTGCTAGGGATGCAAAGGTAAGCAAACAGGCCTGATCCTTGCTGGCTTGGAGCTCACAGCCTAGTGGGGAGGTGGGTGTTAATCCGAAAGTGACACCGCCCTAAGTGGTCGGGCATGGTCCTGCCAACCGAAAGGTCGGGGGTTCGATTCCCTGGTCAGGGCAGTGCCTGGTTGGGGGTGTGAGAGGCAACTGATCCATGTTTCTCTGGCACATCTGTGTTTCTCTTCCCCTCTCTCTCTCCCTCCCCCCTCTCTAAAAATAAAACCTTTTTTAAAAAGTTACACAAATATATAATTACAAAGTGATAATTGCTTTGAAGACAAAGTATTGGGCCATCGTGGGGTCTCAGGAGACTTCCCTGAGCAAGTGACTTTTGAACTGAGATCTGCAGAAGTACATCGACATTCATTAGATCAAGGGATTGGGGTGGAGGAGAGCATTTCAGGTAGAGGAAACAGAATGTATGGCCATTCTAAAATAAGGGGTTTTGAGGAAATGAAAAGAGGCCACGGGCAGGAACCCAGAACACAAGGTAGAGTGGGAAGAGGTGCAGCAGAACTGGGAGCACATGCAGGGCCTTGGAACCAAGGATTGTCCTTTATTTATTCCCAGGGCAGTGGGGACCCATCGGGAGAAAGGCTGCAGGGAGGCTGGTAGGACGCCCACTGGGTTTAGGCTCCTGGAGGTGCTGGTGACCCCCTGAGTCCTGCCGGAGAGGAGGAGCAGGGCAGGGCCTGGTGCGTCAGGGTGGAGCTCAGCCTTGGCCCATGGCGCTGATGCCTCACGTTGTCCCATGGGGACCAGTCTTCTCACTGTGTTGTTGGAGTCAGTCACAGCCGCAGTTTTCTGTTAAGTTCTTATTCTGGCATATTCTGTAAACCGAAGAGCAGGTTCCTACTTTTAGGCCTTGCAGCCAAGCTGGGAAGACCAGACACATAGGCAAAAACCCAGCTATAAAAAGCCTGACGGTCCCAGATGGCAGATGGGTCAGGCTGAGCTCAAAGGGCAGACTGGGTTTGTCCTAGCAAAGAGGAGGGTGTGGGGCTTTGGAGTGGAGGGGGCAGCAGACCAGCCTGAGCGCCGGGGTGGGGCCTAGGCAGGCTGGGAGACACCAGGCCTGACTTATTGGGAGAAGCAATCAGCTCCAACAGCTCTGGACACTTGGGACCAAACATGGACTGTCACACTGGGGAGTTAGGGCTGACCTTTTATAATCAGTGGGGAAGTAGTGAAGATTTTTGAGCAAGGGAATGCCAGGTAAAGCGGTTTTTTCATCAAGATTTAGTAGATGGTGCCCTGGCTGGTGTAGCTCAGTGGATTGAGCGCGGGCTGGGAACCAGAAGGTCCCAGTTCGATTCCCAGTCAGGGCACATGCCTGGGTTGCAGGCCAGGTCCCCAGTGAGGGTCATGTGAGAGGTAACCATACATTGCTGTTTCTCTGCCTCTCTGTCTCCCTCCGTTCCCCTTCCCCTCTCTCTAAAAATAAATAAATAAAAAATCTTAAAAAAAAAAAAGATTTAGTAGATGGTGGTTGTAGCAAGAATCAGAAGGAAGAAGGTGTGAAGTTTTTGTTCATAGTGAGGGGTGGTGATGTCTTCCATTTGCGTGGCGTATTGACCCCTGACTTTCTCGTACATCATCTCATTCTGTGCTCAGCCCTGTGAGTTCCGGAGGGCAGGGGTTATGACCTTGGCTTACAGTTTAGGACACCAGTTGCTCAGACTGATGCAGGCCTCGGTCATCTTCGCGTCGTGGTGAGAAGTGGTAAGGCAGGGCTGGGACCCCATTCTGTGGACCCCAAGGCCAGGCCTTTTCTCAGGTGTCTCTGGTGTCTGCCCTCTGTCTCAGTTCACATCTTTTGCTCCAAGTCTCACAATTTCCTCACCTGGACACTCAGAGCCTTTATGGCACCTTGGTTGGGAGTTCTGGAGCAGGAGCTACAAGACCGGTTCCGAAGGCTTTGAGTCAGGCTTCTGGGCTGAGGGGGACGGGTGGCTTTTCAAACCTTCCTTCCCTACTCCCAGCTCCACCGGGGCCATGTCAGAACGGGAAGAGCGGCGGTTTGTGGAGATCCCTCGGGAGTCAGTCCGACTCATGGCAGAGAGCACAGGCCTGGAGCTGAGCGATGAGGTGGCGGCCCTGCTGGCAGAGGATGTGTGCTACCGTCTCAGAGAGGCCACCCAGGTACACACTCCCCATGCCCAGTACCCCAACTCTCCTTGGCTACCCCCTCCCACAGAGGTTTACTCACCAAACATGTCGCGCACCTGCTCTGTGCTTTGAGGGAATACAGTGGAGGCAGTCCTGCCCCTCCCAGGGCTCCTTCCTGCAGACAGCAGTCTCTGGGCATCTGCTCATGTGCTGCTCACTGCAGCCCCGCTGGACATCCAGGCAGGTTCATAGCCATGTCCCACATGTGAGAGACCGAGGCCCAGAGAGGGATCGTGACCTTGGGTGTTGTCTGCATAAGAGCCGAGCTGCAATCCAGGCTTTCTGGTCACTGGTCTGGTATCCTTTTTGCCTCCGCCCCAGGCTGCCTCTCTGCACCGGGGACCCCACACACCCGGCCCCTTATCCCCTGACCCTGTTCCTCCCCTGCCAGAATAGCTCTCAGTTCATGAAACACACCAAACGACGGAAGCTGACCGTGGAAGATTTCAACAGGGCCCTCAGATGGAGCAGCGTGGAGGTGAGTGGGGCACAGGCTGCAGAGGGCTCAGCTGGCACTGCCTGCCTGCATGCTAAGCTTGGGGCTGGCAATGCTCAGAGACATGGAGACCAAATACACACAGGAGGAAAGCTCAGAGCAACAGCAGGATAGGGGCCAGACTCAGGCCCCTACGGTCTGTGAGTTCAGAACTGAGGGACAGGAGGCCACAGGGGCCAGGAGGGTAGGGGAAGGCTTCGGAAGAGATGGGGCTTGAGCTGGGCTGTCGAGGGAGGCTCCGGCTAGACAGAGCCAGGAGGAAAAGAGGGGGCGTTCTGGATGAGGGAGGAGCCTGAGCATAGTGTGGGTGTTAGGATGTCCTACACAGTTGCTCTGGGCCAGGGTGTCGAGGGGAGAAGGTCATGTTCAGGAAAGAGTGGCGTTTTCACAGTTGGGTGAGTGTGAGGAAGAGGTCCGGCAGCCTAGGGTGGGACTCAGAGCCCTGATGGGTCTGGGAGTAGGGACCACGTTCTACCTCTTGACCCGATGAGCACTGGATGCTTCAGCCAAGTTCCCAGAGGTGGGCCTGAAGCCGCAGGCATTCCCCCCTGTTCTCAGCGTTTCTGGACTCCCCTCCAGCGAGGCTCCCTGCCCTGGTCGGGAGAACGCCTCTTTCCTCCCTGGGTTCAGCCTGCTCTCTGATCCTCTCTGTGCTCAGGCTGTGTGTGGTTATGGATCTCAGGAGGTGCTGCCCCTGCGCCCCGCCAGGGAGGGTGAGCTCTACTTCCCTGAAGACCGAGAGGTGAATCTGGTGGAGCTGGCCCTGGCCACCAACATCCCCAAAGGCTGTGCCGAGACGGCTGTGAGAGGTGAATGCAGGGGTCCCTCGTGGGCTGGGGGCAAGGGCTGGGTCGTCAGAGGAGTGGGGATGGGCTGGCTGGTGGATAGGGCACAACTCAGAGGAGTGGGTGGTACGGCGAGGGGCAGAGCTGCAGGCTGAGCCGTCTTTCTGCTCTGGTTCTAGTCCATGTCTCCTACCTAGATGGCAAAGGGAACCTGGCACCTCAAGGATCGGGTAAGGCATCCTGTGGGGAACGGGCCCGCTGGTTGAACCTTCTTCCCTTAGGAGGTGAGGGTGGTGCCCCTACACCCCGAGTCTTTATCTGACAAGTATTTATGGACACGCTGTTCTGAGTGGGCACTGGTCCCTCTAGAGGGCTCAGAGCTGGAGATGGGAGCACTGACCGGGACCAGTCACGAAGCCACGTGTTGGGTGCTAGCATGCAAGTCTGGGCATCATGCTGGGTTCCCGGAGAGGCTGTGCTCACTCCCAGAGTCTGCTGAGCAGAGCCTGGGGCTTAAGAAGTGAGCAGGAATTTGCCTGGCAGAGAACAGGTGGGAGGCAGTATACAGGGCACAGAGGTGTAGAGCTTGAGGTCGGGCTGCTGAGAGTCGCTGGCACAGCTCTGTGCTCTGGGAGTCCTGTCCGAACAGGCTCCTCGGGGGGGCATGTGGGGATGGTGGTTGTGGGGGGCCGAGAGAGGCCTGGGCTCTCCACCTTGATCTCCTCCTGCCCATCATCTTGCAGTGCCCAGCGCTGTGTCTTCACTGACTGATGACCTTCTCAAGTACTACCAGCAAGTGACTCGGGCTGTACTGGGGGACGATCCACAGTTGATGAAGGTGAGCGAGTGCACCCCAATTTGGGACACACAGTGCAGCTTCTGCATTCTCATGAAATTCTTCCCGATACCTGCGTCCTGTCCCCTGCACACCGACTGACTGACATGTGCAGGAGCTGCTCTGCGCCGGGAGGTGTGGCACTCCGAGATGTGGCACTCCGAGATGGTCTTCCTGCAGGACTGATTCCCCTTCCTGCTCCGGGAGACACCCTGTCCCTCAGGGGAAGCGGCAGCTCAGCAGGGCCCTGTGGGGGCTCCGGTGACCAGTCCCCCCACTCCTTAAGTCCAGAGCCCACTCTTGGAGTGTCTGTTGACCTGGGACTAAGTACGGTATTGACACTGCCGGCCAGGCCTGTTCTTCGGTCCTTTGTCCCCAGGCCTCATACCAGCCCCTGCTGCGTTAGCCTCTGGGGCTCCACGGGCCCTGCTGGTCAGTCCTCTTCTGTCCAGTTCAGATGTGGGCTCGTTTGGTGGTCTGCTCAACCATGTGGCCTCTGTTTTAGGGTTACTTTTTAAAAAAATAAAAACCAATTATTTTTAAAAACATTTTATTTATTTTTAGAGAGAGGGGAGGGAGGGGGAAAGAGAGGGAGAGAAACATCAATGTGTGGTTTCCTGTCACACATCCCTTACTGGGGACCCAACCTGCAACCCAGGCATGTGCCCTGACTGGGAATTGAACCGGCTACCCTTTAGTTCGCAGGCCGGTGCCCAATCCACTGAGCCACACCAGCCGGGCCACACTATAAACATTTAAAACTTCAGTATGTATGTGCCAACCTGACCTTTAAAAGAAAAGGTTGCTGCCCTGGCTGGTGTAGCTCAGTGGACTGAGTGCGGGCTGGGAACCAGAGGGTCCAGGTTCGATTCCCAGTCAGGGCACATTGCCTGGGTTGCAGGCCAGGTCCCCAGTGAGGGCCACGTGAGAGGCAACCATACATTGCTGTTTCTCTCCCTCTCTTTCTCCCTCCCTTCCCCTCTCTCTAAAAATAGATAAATAAATAAATAAAATCTTAAAAAAAAAAAAAAAGAAAAGGTTGCTTTCTATCTAGGGCTGGTGGATGCAGCGCAGTCTGACCCCTTCCTTTGCAGGTTGCTCTCCAGGACCTGCAGACCAACTCCAAGATCGCAGCGCTCCTGCCTTACTTTGTTTATGTGGTCAGTGGGGTGAGTGAGCAGGCAGGGGCAGGGAAGAACGTTCTGGAGGGAGGCGCTGACCCAGCAGCACGTAGGGCTCATGGCAGATGCCATCAGGACGGCAGGCTGCTGTGCACCCTTGAGGCCCCCTAAGCAGCCCTCTCCTACCACAGGTGAAATCTGTGAGCCACGATTTGGAGCAGCTGCACCGGCTCTTGCAAGTGGCACGGAGCCTGGTTCGGAACCCACACCTCTGCCTGGGGCCCTACGTCCGCTCCCTGGTGGGCAGTGTCCTCTACTGCGTCCTGGAGCCACTGGCAGCCTCCATCAACCCTCTGAATGACCACTGGACTCTGCGAGATGGGGCTGCCCTTCTTCTCAGCCACATCTTCTGGTAGTTGCTGGGCTGAGCTGAATAAAGGGTGGGGCAGCTGTAGAGCTGAGCGGGTTGGAGTGGGGAGGTGGGGTTAACCGGCAGGCTTTGCGGCTCTGTGTTGAGAGCTTCCCAGTCAGCGCCCTGTGGCACACCGGGATTCCACAGATGGGCGACACTCACGCCAAGGCTTTGGTCCTTTAGCTTTCAGGTCCCAGGCACGTCACCCCTAGCCACCTTGTTCACTTACCCCAGAGTGCCAGACAAGCACTGCTTCCTCTGTGCTGTGACTCAGATCACGCTGGGCAGCGCTATGCCTCATCCCCTCTGACTGCATGTTGCTCCCACAGGACGCACGGGGACCTTGTGAGTGGGCTGTATCAGCAGATCCTGCTCTCCCTTCAGAAGGTCCTGGCAGACCCTGTGCGGCCTCTCTGTTCTCACTACGGAGCTGTGGTGGGACTGCATGCCCTTGGCTGGAAGGTGAGGACCCTGGCCTTTCTCATAGAGCCATCAGAGCTCCCGTCTGTCATTAGAAAAAGTGTCTTTGTGTGTTTTTATCATAAAACGGTATGTGCTTGCTGCTGCTGTGTGTTGAGTTCTTGCCATAGGCCTCAGCAATAGCCTTTTTATTTTTTTTTTTAAAGATTTTATTTTTATTTATTTTTAGAGAGAGGGGAAGGGAGGGAGAAAGAGCAATGTGTGGTTGCCTCTCACATGGCCCCCATTGGGGACCTGGCCTGCAACCCAGACCTGTGCCCCGACCGGGAATTGAACCGGGACCCTCTGGTTCCCAGCCCGCGCTCAATCCACTGAGCTACACCAGCCGGGCTCCACTTGTATATTTTAAACAGGAATAGATAATTGAGCTTGTCAATACCTTTTTAGCATCTGTAGAGACTAGCCAATCTTAGTTCTGAGAATTTCACAGGTTCTGGGAATGGATTTTTCTGCTGAACCACTGTTGCCTGCCTGGAATAAATTCCGTTTGATGCTACTGAGATTTTCATTGGAATCACACTGAATCACTGATCACACTGATCAGTTTTTGAGAGAATTGACATCATTAATATCAATTCCTTTTGTCTACAAATATATGTTCTTTTTTTTTTAGGTCTTTTACTCTTTCATAACTTAAGGATCCTCTCATAACTTTTCCTGAAGAAAACCTACATATACTTTATTCAGTTTTGCCCTAGAATCTTGCTGTTCTTTGATGCTGTTGTAATGCTGTCTTCTTTTCATGTTTTTTTTTTTTTTTTAAGATTTATGTATTTTTAGAGAGAGGGGAAGGGGAACGGAGGGAGACAGAGAGGGAGAGAAACATCAATGTATGGTTGCCTCTCACACGGCCCTCACTGGGGACCTGGCCTGCAACCCAGGAATGTGCCCTGACTGGGAATCGAACTGGGACCCTTTGGTTCCCAGCCCGCGCTCAATCCACTGAGCTACACCAGGCAGGGCTTCATGGTATTTCTTATTGGTGTGTAGCAGTTGACGTGTGTACTGATTCTGCTACTTTACCGAACTGTCATTTCTGTCTGTAGATTCTTTGGGGTTTTTAATGTAGATCAGTCATATCATGTACAAATAATGACAGCTTTATTGCATCTCTTCTAAACCTAATGCCTTTCATTTCTTTTTATTATTTCATTGCTAGGACCACTAATACCATTTTACATTAGACAACAGGCAACTTTTGTCTCATTTCCAATTTTAAAGGAATTGCTAATAATCTTTCCCATTGAGGCTGTTTACTTTGTGTGTTTTTTTTATTTATTTATTTTGTAAAAAGATTCCATCCATTTATTTTTAGAGAGAGGGGAAGGGAGAAAGAGAGGGAGAAACAGCAATGTATGGTTGCCTCCCACACGGCCCTCACTGGGGACCGGCCCACAACCCAGGCATGTGCCCCAACTGGGAATCGAACCGGGACCGCCCAGTTCCCAGCCCGCGCCCAATCCACTGAGCTACACCAGCCAGGCTGTGTGTGTGTTTTTTAAAGATTTTATTTATTCACTTTTAGACAGAGGGGAAGAAAAGGACAAAGAGAGGGAGAGAAACATCAATGTGTGGTTGCCTCTTGAGCACCCCATACTGGGGACCTGGCCTGCAACCCAGGCATGCGCCCTGACTGGGAATCCAGTCAGCAACCTTTGAGTTCACAGGCCAGTGCTCAATCCACTGAGCCACACCAGCTGGGGCATCAAGTACTTTTTCTGTATCTTGAAATGAATTGCTTTCTCTGCTTTATCTGTTAATGTGATTAATTATATATAGAGATTATTACACCCCTGCTTTTAAAACTTATTTGCATATTTTAAAAATTGTGCATTCTAATAATTAAAATCATTTAAACAAGAAAAAAATGGCACTCTGATTAAACTGCATTTTGCAGCATGCAGGACACCTTGGACCACCGTGGTTTCTACCCTGAATTTGCTGTCATTCCCCCTAGCTTCTTACTTGCAAGTTCTTTTCCTTCCCTGCCACCCAGGCGGGCAGATGGGAGAGGCAGGGGTTGCCTTCGTTGTCAGGAGTTGTTTTCTTTCAAAGGCAGTGGATTTTTCTCCTGTCTTTCTTTATTCAGTTTTGACACCAGATTTCTCGGTCTCACAGCCATTATTGGGTGTGTCAGACGTGGCTGCAGAGGAAGCCGAGTGAGGCATGCAGACAAGGGGAATCCACTCCCGGTGGCTGCCACGGAGTGCCAGGCAGGGGCTGAGATTTTCTGACAGTAAACCGTCTTTACATTTCTAGGATAAACTCAGTTTGGTCGTGGGATAGTCTTTAAAAAGATCCAAAACTTATTGGAATGGAATGCATTTTCTAAAATCTTGCGTTTACTAAAATTTTAAAGGACTTCTTTATAATTTTAGTAACTTAGTAATTTAGTATAATTTTATAAAATCAGTCATGTTTCCTCATACAATGTCCTTGTTTGGTTTTAGGGTCAGGGTTATATTGGCCTTATAGAATGAGGTAGGGAGGGAGTGTTCCTTTTTTATATTTAATAATATTGAGATGCTTTTTTTCCTTGAATGCCTGTAGACTTTGTAAATTTTGGCATGCTGTTTTATTTTTGGTTTGATTTTTAACTACCATAGGTATAGAATCATTTAAGCTTTCATATATGTTGAGTCTGCAGCAAGTTACATGTTCCTAGGAACTGTCACTTTGTCAACATTTCCAAATCCTTAGGCTTTGGGTAACTGACCAAAGCCTCTGATCCATCAAAGCCCAACGAAAAGGACAGTACTTGCCTATTGGTTGAATTAAGGTAGCTGTTGGCTAACAAAATAGCCTCTTAGCCCTATGTCAGTGATACGGCACATGTCAGTTATAGTGGAGTCATTTTATATTGTTTTTATACCCGATCCTTATTCCCAGTGCTTAGTGAAGGCTTGGGCATACAGTAGGTTCCAAATAAATGTTGGTTGGGTATGCCAGGCAGGGAATATTGGGTATTTAGGAGGACTGAGCCCTGTCCACTGTCGGAGATAAAAGGTCTTTCATTGCAAAGCATACTGGAGCAGCAGTAAGCATCACAGAGGCCTCACTGCATCCCTCTCTCTCCCCTCCAGGCAGTAGAGCGAGTCCTCTACCCACACCTGTCCACTTACTGGACCAATCTGCAAGCTGTGCTGGATGACTATTCAGTATCTAATGCCCAAGTTAAAGCAGATGGGCACAAGGTCTATGGAGCCATTCTGGTGAGTGCCAGCCCCTTCCCGCCTCCCTTCCGTGCTGCAGGAGCGCAGCGGGCTTACGCTGGAATACTGGATGGGCCGGGGTTTCTCCTAGTCCTTGCGTATCCTAACCCCTCTGCTCTTACAGGTGGCCGTGGAGCGGCTGCTCAAGATGAAGGCCCAGGCAGCATTCCCCAGCAAGAGGGGTCCCGGTGGCAGGGGGTGCCGGCGCGCGGACGACCTGCCCTGGGACAGCCTTCTTTTGCAGGACTCTCCTTCTGGGGGCAGCGCAGAGCCGGGCTTTGGGTCTAGCCTCCCGTTGCCGCCAGGAGGCGCGGGGCCGGAGGAACCTTCCCCTTCAGTGACCTTGGCGGACATCTACCGAGAGCTATACGCTTTCTTCGGTGACAGCTTGGCCACCCGCTTCGGCACGGGTCAGCCCGCGCCCACGGCCCCCCGGCCGCCCGGGGACAAGAAGGAGCCGGCGGCGGCCCCAGACTCGGTGCGGAAGATGCCGCAGCTGACGGCTAACGCCATGGTCAGCCCGCAGGGCGACGAGAGCCCCCGCGGTAGCGGCCCTCCGTCGGCCTCTGCGCCCGCCGCCTCCGACAACAGGCCGCTGCCGCGCGTGCACCGGGCGCGGGGGGCACCCCGGCAGCAGGGCCCCGGCGCCGGCACCCGCGACGTCTTCCAGAAGAGCCGTTTCGCCCCGCGCGGTGCCCCCCACTTCCGTTTCATCATCGCCGGGCGGCAGGCCGGGAGGCGGTGCCGCGGGCGCCTCTTCCAGACGGCCTTCCCCGCGCCCTACGGGCCCAGCCCGGCCTCCCGCTACGTGCAGAAGTTGCCCATGATCGGCCGCACCGGCCGCCCGGCCCGCCGCTGGGTACTCTCGGACTACTCGCTGTATCTGCCGCTCTGAGGCGGCACGCCCGAGTCTCTAAATAAACCCGCGCCCGGAAGTGAGGTGTCCGAGCTCGTGGGTCGCGCTGAATGAGGCGGGGCTTGGGCGGTTGCTCCTGGGGCCGCGCTTCCGGGTGCGAGGGAGCCATGGCGCTTGCCTACCTGCAGCGGGTCGAGCTCGCGCTCTTCGCCGCCGCCTTCCTGTGCGGGGCCTTGGCCGCAGCGACGCTGACCCGGACCCAGGTGCGGCTGCGGGGCGGGGCCGGCAGTGGGGTCTGGACGGATAGGCGAGGGGCGGGCCGATCCCAACACGGAGATGACCGCTCTGCGTTGGGGCCCGGCGCGCCGCTGGCTGCTCGGAGCCGGTGGCCCTGGCGGGCAGCGGTCTGCGACTCCTGCCTCGCAGGTCATACTTAAATCATTCTTTCACCAAAAGGACAAGCTTTCGAGTTTAAGCAGCACCATACATAGCCCGGCTTGGTGGCTTTACTCTGGTTTTGAAATATGTCGGCTGCGGCCACGCCTTCATAAATCAGACACTATTGTGCTGAGCGAGCCAAGAAGCAAAACATAGTGTAGTGGAGACGATCAGGTGACCACGTGATTGCAAACACAACGTGGTGACAAACAAGCGATGTAGAAAATGCTTACGTAAAACAGGCCAGTGGTTTACATTGTTTACCCCAGCCAGGAAATCTTAATAAACAGGTTCGTTTAATCCCTATGAAGTAGGCCCTAGTTAGAAAACATCGGAAATAGTTTTTAGGTCATACAAGTTCTGGTTTTACTCTAGGGTTTCTGCAGAGGGGAGACCAGAACTTGGGAGGCATCTCTGAAGCTCAATGTATTTTAAAACCACTGTTTATTTCCTGATCCTTCTGGCCACTGCAGGTTTGATTTCCCCAGAAGGCCCTCTTCTGGCCCAACAAACAGGAAGTGACAGTGTGCAAGTAACTTCCCAGTGTGGCCCTGTCCCAGGTTTAATCCCTAACACCTGCCAAGAGCCAGCATGGAGAGTCACTAACCTGAAACCTAGGACTCAGCAACCTCTCTCCACAGGGCTCCTTCAGTGGCAGCTGTCCCCTGTATGGTGTGGCCACCCTGAATCATTCCTCCTTGGCCTTATCCCGAGGCTCAGCCTCCTCCCTCTGCTACTTTGTGGCTGGGGCCTCTGGCCTCCTGGCCCTCTACTGCCTCCTTCTTCTGCTCTTCTGGGTCTACAGCAGCTGCATCGAGGACTCCCAAAGGTGACTGCTCCGCTCTGAGGGCCAGGGCTGAGGTGGGAGGGGTCCCACCTCAACTATAAGGCTTGTTCTCTCCATTCTTACAGAGGCCGGATAGGGCTCCGCATAGCACTGGCCATCTCAGCTATAGCCATCTTCCTGGTCTTAGTGTCCGCCTGTGTCCTTCGATTTGGCACCAATGCTCTCTGCAACTCCATCCTCTCTCAGAACACTACGATTAGGTAATGGGATATGGGGGTGGCAGGAGGGGAAGCCTGGCCGCACGGCGCTGATACCTTCCCTCTGCAGAGGGGAGCCCACGCCACCCTTTTTATCCCCATCAGTTGTTCTTAAAGGACACCTGGGTACAAGAGTATTTGGGGTACATGCTCCACTTTCTCACAGCTGTCTTTTTGACCTCACAGCTGCTCAGAAGCCCAGAAAATTCCGTGGACACCCCCTGGAACCGCTCTACATTTTTATTCCAACCTACACAATGCTGAAGTAAGGTCCTGGGATATGGAAGACTGGGTGGAGCCCCAGGGATACATAGGTTCATAGAAACATCTGTGATTGATGGGTGCCCACCAATGAGAGGCTGAGCAGCTGGAGGGCTTGTCAGCCTGACAGCAGTTTAGAGTGGTGTGAGGGTGGAACTGGAATTGGGATGACTGTACTCTTGACACTCCTGTTCCCATCTCCCACAGAACTCTTCTTGGGTGAATCTGGTATTGTGGTGTGTGGTCTTGGTGCTCCAGATCATACAGCTGAAGTCTGAAACCACCCCATTCCGGCCTCTGGAGAGGGGGGACCCTGAGTGGAGCTCTGAAACAGATGTTCTGGTCGGGCCACGCCTTTCCCATTCCTGAAATGTAACCGAGTGCTTCCTGCAGCCCATTTCTCTGTGCCCAAGTGCCTGCCATCCTCTTGCCCCCACTTGGCCCAGTTTATGCTGGGAGCCTCAGTTTTCCCTCCAAGAGGGAAAGTTGATGATAGGCCCCCTCCAACTCCCTTCTAACAGCTATTTTTGTACCAAAATATTATATTACTTTTTTCCTTCATCTTGGTACTGAATTCTTAGTGTTAAAGCACTAGAGGTAGGTGGATGAGAGGAAAGAGCAAAGGCTGAACCAACAGATCCATGACTGCTTTTATTTGCTGTTCATGAATCTTGGCCCCCCCCCCCCCCGGTGTCACTCTGGTTGTCACTTCATCCCTAGTTCAGTTTTTATTCCCCTCTGAGAGGGGTGAGTGTCCTGAGGTTTTCTTCACAAGCTGCGGTAGGCACCCACAGTGCTGTCAAAGAGTTTCGTGTTGGGAAAATGTCCACCTTTGTCCAAGAGGAAGTAGAAGCGCCGGCCTTTGATCTTTAGAGGCAACATGGCAGGGACTTCACCCCGATGGGCCATACAGGATACTTGGTTCAAGGGAACAGTGAAATGCGCCCCCAAGCCAAAGGGGGCGTGAGTGGAGAGGGTCACCTGCTTCCCTCCAGCGCGTAGCATCACTGAGCGCACGGAGCGCAGGGAGAAGAGAAGACCAGCAGCAAGTATCAGGGTACCTGCAGGAAGAGCAGATTGGGGTGAGGGGTTTTCACTGGGAGCTAAGCAGCAATCCTTCTAGTGCCCCAGGAGTAAGAGGAAAGGTGGTAATGATAGTAACATTTATTGGGCTCCTCTGATACCCCAGCCCAGATCCCCGTGTTACTCATTCCTTCCAACAACCTTAATAGATGGTCTAACCCCATTTCAATGAGAAGACAGGTCTAAAGCTTAAGTAATGTGCTCAGGGTGGTAGAGAGGCTGACCTCAGCCTAGGCCTGTCTGAGGGCTTGGTGCTGGGGACATCCATCTTCAGTGTCCCACACTTACAGGGGGCGGGGCGGGAGTCCCCCACCCCCACTCCTCTTGCCTAAGCAGGGAGGGTCATGCACAGCCATCACACGTTCCCCTTTGGTGGGAAGCCAGCCCACGCCTTACCGATGGTGCCGCAGCCGATGGCCAGACCATAGCGCCAGAGCGCGGAGCGCACGTCCGAGCGGCTGCGGTCTGGAAACTCCGCATCCGGAGGCCGCACCGGAACTGGGGGTGGGGCCAAGGCTGCCACGGCCAGCGAGGCCCAGAAGATGCCCTGGCCGGCGCAGAACAGCCCAAGGACTGTGAAAAAGCGGCCCCGCTCGTGCTGAAAGAGGAGCACGTCCCGCAGCGGGGTCATCTCGTGCAGGGAACGGCGCGCGGGAAGGTCCCACATGGTGGCCAACAGCTGTAGCGCCCGCATTCGCCCAGGGGCCGCCATGGCCGCTAGGCACCACATCCGGGGCGGGACTTCCTGTCGGTGGGCCGCGCCCAGAGTGCGGCAATGGGTTTCTGAGATGGCCAGCGAGTTCCCCGCTGAACGTAGGGACAGGACGAAACAGCGCACAGGACACAAAGTACAATATCACTCTTTATCTTAAAAAGTCGAGGATGGTGGTGGCTGGGACAGGGGCTCCTGGGGTTAAGTACACAAAGCACCTCAGTCCTTCGGGTAGTTTAGTGTCAGTTCTACAAAGTAACCTTTGGCTTCCTGGCACCAGCGAGGCTCAATCTTCTGGAAGCCCTGCAGAGTCTTCCAGAAGGTGGGGAGGGAGAGGGATCCAGCAACCCTCCCTCCTCGGTCACAGTCACAGGACGGCCTCAGGCGGCCTCGGGCGGGGTGCAGAGGAGACGACAACCTTGACAAGGAGGCATCAACATCTGAGGACTATTTACAGGGGGCTTCTTCTGGGGCATGACTCGGGGTCACTTCATGAACGCCACTTCTGGAATTTCACCCTTGGCCTGAGGAAAGAGAAAGGTCAGAGGAGCCAGACACACCACCCCAACCACATCCACTTGGAGACCCAGGGATCTGCCTTTTGCCATCCTATCCCCAAACTTCACCTTGAGATGAGTGAAGGCCTGGGCGGATCTGGTGTAGTCCCAGTTGTTGTCCTGAAGGCACCTGCAGTGAGTGGGAGAAGGGGCAGCTCCGTCAGACTCAAAATGCAGCCACTCTGGTCACTAAATGCCGCTTCATTTTACACACCCACTTGCCCAAGTTTCCCATTCTTGGGAAATATATACATTCTTGTACAATTTACACAAATGAAAAAAATCAGTAAAAATTCAAATGTCTATTGATTTATTGAACATAAAGGAATATTAAATAACTATCAAGAAGACTGCCCTGGCTGGTGTGGCTCAGTGGATTGAGCACCAGCCTGCAAACCAAAGGGTCACTAGTTCAATTCCCAGTCAGGGCACATGCCTGGGTTGCCGGCCAGGTCCCCAGTGGGGGCATCTGAGAGGTAACTACACATTGATGTTTCTCTCTCTTTCTCCCTCCCTTCCTTCTCTAAAAATAAAAGTTTTTTAAAAAATTTAAAACAAAATTTCAGGACTACTCATTTTTCACTACCAGCCCTACTTCAGTTCACCCCTATTTGTACAGACGCCCAGCACTCACTTCTGGGACCACTCAAGGTTCATGCCGGACTGTGTAGAGAATGCCTGCAGCATCTCCTGCTGCTCTGGGGAGAGGGTGGGCACTGGGCTGGAGGAGGGCGTGGGAGCGGGCATGGCGAAAGCTCTTTGGATCTCATCAGGGCTGGCGTTCCGCACGAACAGCTCATCGTTTACAATGCACAGCCTTGGGGAAAAAAGCACCTTAGATGGTAGAACACAGATAACCTCATCCTCCCAACATCATTTCTGTTCTCGTTGACATTCACACTCCGATTCTAAAATGCCTACACGGTGCCCCTCCCTCTCTTAGCTATCACCTTTTATCACCTTATTGATATGGCCTTCCCAAGGACTCCCAGATGGATGAAGTCACCTACCAAACATGCCAGAATTGTACGTTCTGCCCCAGACCACGGACAGTTCTTCGCTTACCCTGAATTGCTGGCTGGAACAGCGACGAACGTCCGCGTGAAGGCTCGCAAAGAGTCCCGAGACTTCCCGTCCACTGCAATGGTAATAACAGTGATGACCCCTGAGAGCTGCTCACACTGTACGTTTACAAACAGCTTCTCAAATCACGGTCTTATTTGGCACACAGAACCCTCACCGGGCCAGACCGGGGTGATCGCGTGTGTGCAGGAGTGCAGAGGTGGGGAGGAGTGTCGGGGTCAAAAGGGAGAGTAAAACACACTAGCATCTGTGAGCCAAGCCTTTGTCAAGCACTCTAGTCACTCCCCAGCACCACTACGAGACGGCGACCGCTCTGTTTTTTACAAATAAAGAATCTGGGGCTCAGAAGTACTGTAACTTGCCCGCAGACACTCAGGACCACGGTTGGGACAGAAGCTCAGAGCTGCCTGACCCCCAAGTCCATGTCCTCCTAATCCCAGAGAGGAAAGACTGGTAGGGAAGGGAGGCCAAATGAAGGTGGCTTGTGGGCAGAACAGGAGGAGGCCGGGGAAGATGGGTAAAGAGAAGGTAGCTGGGAAACAGTGCTGAGAAAGACTCTAGCTGGGAGAACGGCCACGCCACAAACAACTTCAAAGATGCTCACCTTCTTTAAAGACTCCATTGACAGAAAAACACAGCAATGTGTTCTGAAAAAGAAGAAACAGCACGCAGGCTCCAGCCACAGCCTGAGGCCTCGTGCCTCTGAACCGCCCCTCCCCCAATCCCAGGCTGTCAGGGAAGAAGTACTTACAGTTTGGGCGCTTATGTCTACCACAAAGGAATTGATGTCGTGCTGAGTTTTGGGCAACTCATTGAGGAAGGCCACAACATTGAGCCGCGTGTGCTTCAGCAGCCGGAACCGCAGGGCTGTGGCGGGGATGAGAGGCCAAGGTTAGGAGCTGCCATGCACTCAGCCCAGGACCGGCTCCTTCCCGTTCCCTTTTCCCACCGTTTTGCTCATGCCACACACTTACTTGGGTCTTTAAGTCTCTTCACATTCCTGCTGTCCTTGAAGTACTCGCCCAAGTTGCTTCTGGGGAATAAGGAGGAAAAGGAGGTGATGGTCACAGCAGTGTGGATACTAACAGGTGCTGGCCTGTATCTGCTGAGAAACCCTGGACCTGAGCAGGCTCTGGGCCGTGATACGCACCGGGAAGGGTTCTGGGGGTTGAAAGGGATGCTCAGGGAGCAGCAGGCTCCATCATGGTAGGCATCCAGGAGCCGCTGCCGGTTTCCAGAGTCATAAATTGCGTAGTACCTGTAGGGAAAACAAAAGGGAAGGTCTGCGCTCCACAGTCTGTGTCCACAAAGGGACCCGCCAGTGCCCCGGACTGAGCTGTGCTGGGTGGGGCTGGCCCACCTCTCCCTCACTTCAGGGGCCTGGGGATACTTACTGCTGCAAGAAGTGCAGGACTAGATTCTTCAGGGCTTCTGTACCAAAATAGCTTCCCTGGAATCAAACAGATATTAGGACCATGTAACCAATACTCACCTCCCAACACAAGTTCTAACCCTGTCCCCCATGCTCACCTTGCAGGGTGGTAATATCGTGGGGGCGTCAACATCAAAGGTAATTGGTGGGGGTAACTCATGGCCATCCTACCAAAAAGAAGTGAGAGTTGGGAGTGCAGACCAGAGCAAAAGGCTAGATAAGTAATAAAAGGGAAAAGCTAAAAGTAAGGGGCCAGAGGTCAAGGGTAAAGGAGACATGGAATCCTGACAGACGCCATTTTGTCTACAGGCATTCTGTGGGGAAGGAGGATCAGAGCCTGCGTTGTATTTCAAAGGGTCCCTGCCCCCAAATAAACAGTCACGCAAGCACACACTAGGCAAGACCTGGGTGAGAGCTACTCGACTTGGGCATGGAAAAGTCATGGAGCCCTCCCTCCCTCCCCCTCTCGCTAAAAGTAAATAAATAAAATCTTCAAAAAAGACAAAAGTCACCCTGGCTGGTGTGGCTCAGGGGACTGAGTGCCAGTCTGTGAACCAAAGGGTCACTGGTACAATTCCCTGTCAGGGCACATGCCTACATTGAGGGCCAGGTCCCCAGTAAGGGGCACACAAGAGGCAACCACACAGTGGTGTTTCTCTCCCTCCCTTCCCCTCTCTCTAAAAATAAACAAATAAAATCTTTAAAAAAAAAAAGACAAAAGTTATGGACTTACCAGGCGTAGTAATTTGGGAAATCGTTCACGAATGGCGCTGTCAAGAACGGGACAGAAGTGAGTGACGCTTCAGAGCCACGATGCCTCCTGGGCTGCTCTAGGAGCAAATACACCAATACCCGAGGGACAGCCCATCCCATCTTGCTCATTCTCTCCCTCCTCCCCAGCCTCTGAGCTCCAAGAAAAATGGCCCCACTCCCCACCTCACCTGGGGCACCCAGAAATGACTACCTTGAAGGCTGACTCTCTTTTCTCTGACCCCCAGTGCCAAAGGAACAGCACTCTCAGCCCAGGCTTTAAGCCCAGAACTTCCTTTCCCTCCCTGCCCCCCTTACCTTCTACCTACTCACCTGTGCAGCCCCGGGAGGAGGGAATGGGGTGGGAGCCCAGGGGCTCCGCTGCCTCAACAGGTATCCATCAGTTCTGCCAGGTCTGGCCTTGGCCAAGACCAGAACACACCACAGGGATGGCACAGGATGTTGGGGCAGGGAGATGAGCAAGGCAGGGATCAGGAAGAGGGAAGGCCAAGGAAGGAGCAAGGGAAAGAAAAGAAGGGAAAGAGAGCGATAGGATGAGGCAGGGGCAAGGGAGAGAAGTAGAGAGAAAAAGGAAAGAGAACGAGAAAGAACTACAAGGCAAGGAAGCATTTAGAGAAGAGGGAGAACAAAGGGAAGAAAGCGACACCCTGACACAGCCCTTTCCTTCAGCTGCCCCTTTCCCTGTGGTCCAAGGTAGGAATGGGAAGCAAATCCTTGCTGCAGGGAGAGGGCAGCTGCTGTTGGCCAGGTCTCTGTCTGCTACCTGGGTCCCGATCTGGGCTGGGCGTGGGAAGCGAAGCAGCCATGGGGGCAGGAGACCTCCCTCAGAAGTAGTGAGGGTTCAGGCCCTTGCAAAGTTGGGGGGGTGAGGGTCTGTGCCCCACCTCTGTTGGCCCCCAAGTTCTCTCCTGATGGCCCCTCTGCGACTGTGCCTGTCTTAGGTTGTTCCTTCCCTGAGGAATCTTACCCGTCTCTGGCTAACCAGCCATCCTCCGGGGCCAAGCAGGGTAACGAGAAGTATGCGAGGGAGTGAGGGGCAGTGCCCCCGCCAAGAGGGTCAGTTCTGTCTCCTTGGTAGCCTATGCCCCCGTGGCCTCCACGCCCAGCACCTGCCTTGGGATTCCTCCGCCTGCTGGCGGGGCCCCGGCTCTGGTCACACGTCTTGGGGAACCCAGGTTTCTTCTCCAGGGAGGGCCCAGCTCACACCCCTGGGTGAGAGACAGATCCATGGCACCGGCCACCAGGCAGCCTCAACCTCAATGTGAGCAGAAAGCCCAGGCAACAGCGGTGGGCAAATGGGTTCTGAGAAGAGGGTCCCTCTTGGCAAAAGGACAAGAGGGGCCAATACAGGACAAAGGAACGGCTCATCGGCAGGCAGCCCAAGAGGGAGGACTTTCTCAGCCCAGGAATACCAGGCTCCTGGCACAAGACAATGCTGTGTGTGGGGCATATACAAGACACCCCCAGTCATGGTAGAAGAGGGGAGGTGCCCTTCCTGGAACAATAGGGTAGGGAGATTCTAGAAAAGGCTGTGTTCAGGCAGGAGGGAGAGAGGCCATAGAACCAACAAACAAGTAGTCAGGTCAAAAAAGAAAAGGAAAGGAGACATGGGGCAAAGCTGGGAGATATAGACAGGCAAAGGGAGGAACATGTGATCCTCCCAAGGACAGGTGGCTCCAGCTCAGGGCTGCACATCTCCTGCAGACGGGCACTGGTCAGGGTGCATTAATGCGGCCTCCCAGGGGGTGAAGGTCCCTAGGAGGGGAGACAGAGGCTACGACTGACCTGATGTAGGTGGACTGATCTCGGAAGGTGTCACACAGGGGGTTTCCTAAGAGCCACAGTTCTTCTAGCTTCAGCCCTTTTACCTTGTCCAATTCCCGCTCAGATTTCAACTGCAAAGGATGGGGAGAAAGGGCAGGAAAGACCCTTGTAAGAGAGCCAGCTTGAGACCCACGCTCCAATTCCGCCCTCATCTCTTCAATTCCTTCCTTCACCTCTGGCTACCACCAGGGAAGTCCCAGTCACCCTCTGCTCACCCCAGACCAAACACATTCAGTTCTCATTCCTACCTCATTTCCACAGAGGTTTAGGATCTTCAGTTTCGGCGCTTTCTGCACAATGCTGGACATATCATCCAGCCTATACAGCTTGTTATTGCTCAAGTTCAAGGACAACAGCTGTGGGGAGAGAAGAGTTTAGAAGAAACATCAGCAGGGAGAGGATCAGAGAAAAATCTGCCTCCCAACCCCATCCTGTCTACCCCAACCTGCTTCCTTCCACCTAACAATGGGGGCAAAGGCCTCACCTCAGGGATATTTTCCCCAATGATTCGCAGAGTAGCCGCCATACAGCTTCTACGATTCAGGACGACGTCAATGTTCTGGGCCACCAAATCTTCAGGAAGGAAAGGGAAGGAAAGCGTGAGGAGGTCTGTCTAGGCCAGTGGCAGCGCCGAACCTGCTTGAAAGATCCCCCCGTCCCCACCTGAGAACTGCTGCCAACAATAATACCTGTGTCTGAACGGAGGCCCTTGAGGTCAAGCGCTTGTTGGGAGCTATCGAAGCGTTTGCTCATGGTCAGCTACAAAGGAAGAACAAGGTTTCCGTGGTCACTGGGGTGGTATATTTGGGGGATGTGAGAACTGCTAGGACTGGGGTACAAACACAGAAGACTTGAGCGTGCCTCACCTTTAGCTGCTCTACTTGCTCGGGCTTCAGTTCATTCAGTACTGTATGGGGCGGAGGTGAGGAGTTGATGATGATGGATATCTACAGGGAACACATTACAGGCAGGGTGACCTCTATGGAAGCTTACGCCCCAGGACCAAGACCCAGTGCCCTAAGCACAAATCCCCGCCTCCAGGCAAGCCCGGCCCTGTATAAAGACACACACCCTTCGGTTCTCCTGATCCAAAATCTTGTAGTTGACAGCCTTCAACGCAGAGGCAGTAGTGGAATCCTCAACAAAAAACTGGGCCCGTGTGTTTTCATAGTGAAACTGCAAGAGGAAACAAGAGCAACAGACATGGAGCCCAGAGCCCCTGGCCCACCCGGCCCCGCCCTCTCCCTCGGTGCTCAGCCAGCCACTCGCCTCCTTAGCTTACCTCAATGGGGGTAAAAGGAACGCTGCATTTGCTCTGAATCATACTCAGGAGCCATGCCTTGTCGTATTTCCTGCCATAAGGAATCTACACGAAAGAAAGAAAAGGAAACAAAATGTAACTGAGGCTGAGCAGCAGATCCAACCTAGTGCTCCTTCGTACAGCTTGCCAAGCTTTAAAACATTTTCTAAAGAAACACTAGTTGCCCGGACCGGCGTGGCTCAGTTAGCTGGCTGTGGTCCTGCAACACAAAAGGTCCCTGGTTCTATTCCCAGTCAGGGCACATGCCTAGGTTTTGGCCCAGTCCCCAGTTGGGGCGAGGGAGAGGCAACCAACCAATGTTTTTCTTGCACATCGATGTTTCTCCCCCCTCCCTTCCCCTCTCTCTAAAAATGAATAAATAAAGTTAAAAAGAAAAGAAAAGAAAAAGAAAACACTAAGTAAAGGTTTTCTACTCAAGCCAGACATGGAATCCCTAACCTCCCTCTGATCTGTTCACACTTGTTATTCACCAAAAGAATCAGCTTATTTGATTCTAAAAGTTCCAAGATATTAATTACACCTCACGGGCTCCTCAGAGAAGTCAAGGGACCCCGACCCTCACCACTTGGCTTGAGCCCAATGGAGACATCCAGAGGAGTTACCCCACCTCCCACCCGGTTCTCACGTTTCCCTTTACATGGCCTCTCCTCCCCTCCCAATCCTGCCTGTCCCTTTCACTCCTTTCCTGAGCCTGCTCTCAGGCATTCTAAGACATTGATCACTAGGAGGAAGGATGGACACCTAGCTGTGGAGTAAGTAGCTGAGAAGACTGACTTTGGGATGTGAAGAGTAAAAACCTTCACTTTGAGTCCAGCCCCCCAACTTCCCCGGCACCACCTACTTCCAAGGCACTCACTGTAATCTTAAACCAGTTCTTCGAGGTCCCATCCTGGCCGGTGCCAGCCCCCGCTCTCGGTGCAGGAGCCCTGTCTCTCCGCACGGTCACGTGAATGCGGTCTCGCTCGTGCCAATTATCGACCCGACGGTTGGGTCGCGCAGAATAGGGGTTGCTGTGGACAGGCAAAGAATAGGGAGAAGAAAACACACGTAAATGTTAGGGAGGTCGTCTCAAAGACCTCGCTGCACTGTTTTCAGGGCTACGCCTCATAGACTGTCCAACCAGGAAGCTGGCCCTGACATTTCGCACTCTGGTGGTAGGAAGAGAAATGACATGGAGTAAGAGGGCTACATAAACGACGTGTCACTAAAAGCAAACCAGAACAACTGGTCACTTACTATCTCACGCGGGGAACATCCTGGGCATCGCTCATTGCCACATCTCTGTCGTCTTCCTCAAGGCGGGAAGACCGGATGCCAGCGCCTCCCCTTCCGGACCTGCGGTTCCCCTCGCCACACTTCCACCGGAAAGGACCCCGGCCTTTCTTTCTTCTTTGAGGGAAACTAACGCGGTCATCATGCTCTAGAGTTAGAAATGGAACGCAAGTCAGAAGACATATCACTGGCCTAGGCTGCTGAGACGGTCTCCATCCAGCACCCTGCTGGAGGAGACACACACTAGCACCAGCAGCCGGCCTGCCTCCGCGCACACTCCTTTGCCCGTCCAGAAAGAGAACCCTCTCTGTGAGACGGCAGATCAGGGAAAAATCACTGGGAAACTTCAGGGCTTTCGAAAAACGAAGTAGAAACTTGAACCACAGAGAGGAGAAACAGCATGTGGAAGTGGGAATGACCCAAAAGCGGAACTGGACACAACTCAAGACCCTCTGAAAGTCACCTGAAACCTGCTGTCACTCAGCCTCCCAAATCTACCAGTGATCAGTATTTAGATAATGACCTCTCCCCTCTCCCCTTACACCAATCAATCACAATGAATACAACAGTTTTCAGTAAACAGTACTGCTTTTGTCTGTATAGTATAAATGTCACTTACAATTAAGACCAACTTAAGGACTTCTTTAAGAAGTCTTCTTCTCAAACCGCCACTCTGAAGTTTTGGGAGTGACCGCTTCATTTCCTTGGCCAGAAACGTCTCCTAACTCAGAATGACAAATGTTACGTGCAGGTTCTAGGGGCAGCTAGGGTGCTTAACCAAGGGTCCTCAAAGACTCTCCAGGAATATGACTCTGAATCCTGCTGTCTAGGAATAGCTTCTTTAAAAAAATACCCACGACTCCCCAAAAAAGGTCTGTCCAATGCAGTACTCTGTAAACAATATACTTCAAGAAATGACTAGAAAAGAAGAATAAGTGCATAGAAGGAAGAGCTAACATTCACTGAAAACTTTCTCCAATGCCAGGCACTCTGATACTCCAGGTACTTGCTGTGAGTGCTTATTTTAACACACACACAGACACAAACTTTGGAAGCTATATACTGTTTTACCTGCATTAGAGGGATGGAAATGAGGACTGAGAGTTTAACTCGCTCTAGCTTGGTGTAGCCAACTCAGGATTGAAATCGCACTGTCGTGCTCCAAATCACTACCCTGGAGTTAGCGTACTGTTTGTTCTATCGTCAAACTGATGTGTAGCCTAAAATATTAAGCCGAACGCAAAGCCCCAGGAAGTGGGACAAGACCGACTGGACCCGACAGATAATAGGGCACAGGTAGCCCATGAGCAGGGCACTGACTCACATTAAAAAGAGTCTGGCCGCCAAACTGAAATGACAGGGATCCACCACCCACAAAGTTCAAAGGAATCTTGTCACCCCACCGCCGAGCCACTCGCTCTGAGCCGGAGCTCCTCGTAGGGACAGAATTCCGGAGTCAACAACTCGGGCGCCCACCCTCGAGTCCAGCCAGGCCTCCCGAGCTGCCTCGCCCCCCGCCCGCGCCGCCACCGTTCCCCTAGGGCCCCTCGCGGCCTCGCGACCCGGGACTGAGGCCTAGGCCGGCGCCGCCCACCCGGGCCCCAGATCGCCCCGCTCCCGGACCCAGCGCCAGCACTTACCGCTGTATGACTTCCCCGCGTCCGCCATGGCACAGCGAGAAACAGGACGGGCTCAGGGGCGGGCCACAACGCCACCAATCGTCCGAAAGGCCAGGTACTCCAGGTCGAAGCGCTTCTACGCCGAAAGCCACCGCATTTATGCGCCCAAACGCGCGGCGCGGCGTCGACGTCCCCAGGTGGTGGGTGGTGCCGCCAGGAGGGTCCGGCCCACTGCGCGTGCGCACTGGGCGAGCAGCTGCGCCGGGGGCGGGGCTCCACCGTTGCAAGCCCCGCCCAAGATAATCAGATTGCCAGGCGGAGGTTGGGGCTGGTTTGCCGCGCCACCTGTTTTCACTCGTCTGCTACCAAGCCAGCTCCTGCGAGCTTATCGCAGGAGGGCAGGCTGAGAAGGCCAGGATTCCAAAAAGAACGGATAGGGGCCACACGAGGGGCTCCCGAGGAATGGGAGACTCGGGCCTCAGAGCGGGAGTTATCGCTCACAGACCCCCTAGAGGGGTCCAGCCCGGGCTTGTCTCTGCTCAGCCCTCTGCCAGCTGGGAGTCTAGGCTTCGCTTTTCTAGCCTATAAAATGGATTGTCAGGAAATAGAAACTAGATGTAAGCCCAAGAGAGCAGGGGCCCTAATTCACGTGATATATATAATTTTTTTTTCTTTAGCGCCGGGCTCAGTACCATGCTTGACAAATAGCAGGAGCTTAACTATTCATGAAATAATTTCTGATCTCTGCACCTCCCCATCACGAAGCGTCGCTATCAAATGAGGGACTGACCTGTCAGGCTTTTAATGAGCAACTGTCTTCACAAACCTTCCCTCCCTCTCCCCACCGCACCACAGATGTGCTGTGCTAGGTGGTGTATCAAACGGGTAGTGAATATTCCAGTCAGACCACCTGCTAAAAACAAGCCAAGGGGAGAGGAACTAAAATGCCAGGGCTAACATGGGCTCTCCTACACTCCCCAAAGTACTGGGACCAAGCGAGGGTATGGTGATTACTGTCTCTATAGCTTGCATTTCCTTTGTGATGTGTGACACGGGAGGTCTCCGGTGACCTCATAATGTGATTGTGGGTCACCTCCCTGGAGGGTGGGCATTCCAGGCAGGTCTCTTTCTCCTGTGGCTGGCTTGGAGTTGGTGAGGGGTTTGGAGGGGACCAAAACCTCAGCTGGAGCTGGGAACAAATTCTTCACCTTTCACTCCTGGCAGCAGACAGAGCTGCCTCATCCAGCTCAAGGAAAAACTGAAGCCAACCAGGGGACACAGATGAAACCCATCCGGACAGCTGGAGATGGTCTTGGAAGTTGCCACCAATCAGGGACCTGCTCCCCGCTTTAAAAGGAAGTTGCCATGCTAATGAAGAGCTGCTGCACTCTGTTCTCCTGCCTGGAGGCCACTGTGCAGAGCCCAAAACCAGGCCCCTCACAGCCGCTGGCCCAACCTTTTCCATTCAGGAACGGGGCAGTGGGCTCATGCCGCTTGTTGCCCAGGCCCTGTGACACTCCCACCCAGAAATGACAACAGGGCTAGTGAGGCTGACAGTCTTGCTGTAATTGAGAGAAAATGGGCTGCAGTCCACTTGGCAGACTGAGTCACCAGCAGCCGAAGTTGGGGTTGTGCAGGCAGCTGAGGTGCTCAGGGCCTCCTGCCTCACATGGTGAAGAGAGAAAGAAGAGGTCAAATCTTAACCCAGACGGGAAAGTTGGTCCCTGGGGCAGTTTCACCTTCTCTCCTCACTCTCAGGATGTGAGGAAGGGCGTCATCTCCCTTTGCTGCCGAAGTTTTCTTTGGGAGAGGCTGGGGAGGGTTTATAAAAAGTGCCTAGGGGAGACAACCTCCCCCACTGACTCCCCCAGTTGGCCTCTGCTCCCTTCCAGCCACTTCACAGCAGAGTCCAAATCCAGAACCGTGTGTGTTTCATGGGCCTGATGGTGACGAGGGGAGGACAGGGTGGCCAGCCAGAGGCAAGGGGTGGGGGGAATCCGGGACAGTGGCCATTCTGAGCAGTTCCAGGAAAACAGGGCCTTTCTCCCAAGCGCCCTGCACAGGCTCAGTGACAGCACTGGCCACATGCCCTTCCAGGAAGGTTCCAAACCCCCACGGAGTGCCTCACAGTGGAGAGGGTTCAGGCAAGGAAGACCACAAAGATGATGAAGAAGACAATGAGGATGAGGAAGATTTTGATCATGAGCCACCGGTTGGAGGTAACCGACTGAAAGTACTTGAGGATCTCTGAATGGGCGGCCTCAACATCCAGGTGGGCTCCCATCACATTCTCATCGATCCTGGGGATAGGCAGGGAGGAGAGGAAAGAGGACACTGGATTAAAAAGCATGCTACTGAACCGTATTTACCAACACGGAAAGATGGTCACAGTACGCGGGAGTAGAAGGTGTTTAGGTGCTCTCTCCCCCAGCAAGCCCACGCCCTTCCCTTCCCCCTCTCCTTCCCCCCGGGGGCATTACCATTGCCTTTCTCTCAAGCGCCAAAGGCCCTTCTTTTGATTCCTGAGTAACTTGTTTCCTGAGTCTACGCAGCCCAGCTGGCTCACTTCTACACCTCTGTAACTTTCTAAATGAACTTTCTCTTACAATTTGAAACCAAAAAAAAAGTGTTTACATACAATGTGATCCCACTTTTGTGTAGATATACTTGTGTATAGAAAAAGCTCTAGAAGGGTAACCTAAGTCTTGACTCTGGTTTGACAACTGGCTCTGCCCCTTACTGGCTGATGACCCCAAGGCAGTCATTAACCTCAAATCTCATTTTCCTCAACTGAAAAGGAAAAAAAGTGAAAACAACACAAAACCCACCTCTCTGGTTACAAGGCTTCATTTAATAAAGTGCCCAATGCATCCTAAAAGCCCCCAATTATTAGCTATTATAATTTTTTGCTCATCAGTATTTATTTTTTTAAATTTTTATTGAGTTTACAGTGAAACTTTGGTTCTCAAACTTAATTCTTTCTGGAAGGCTGTTCAAGAAACTATTTGTTTGAAAACCAAATCATTTTTTCCCATTAGAAAAACTGTCAGCATGCAAGGGTTGCTGGGTCGAGAACCGAGGTTTTGTTCGACAACCGAGACATTTTCTCCATGAACAACCTGGCCAAGAACCAGACTGTTTAAGATGGCGGATGTTCGAGAACTGAGGCTTGACTGTAGGGTGACGCTGGTTAATAAAGTCATGTAGGTTTCAAGTGTACTAAAATACCTCATCAGTATATTGTATTGTGTGCTCACCATCCAAAGTTGAGTCTCTCAGCATTTACTGATTTTTTATCGGTATGTACTGCATTTGTAATGGGTGGGGAAATGTTCACAGGCCACTACAGTCAGGAAATCCTGGTTGAGGGAGACAGGAAGAGAAACGAATCATGGGAACAGGAAGTCAGGGAGTAAGAAAAGCCCTGCTTTAGGAGAATGTTTCCCTCCAGGGTATAGAGAAGTCCTCAGAGGAAGGGCAATTTTCTGAGAGACTTCTGAGAAAAAGAAAGTGTTTCCCAGTCAACCTGCATATGCAGTCTAAAAAACAAATACCCAGGTCTTTGCAAAGGGAGTCCCTAGGAATACAGACTTTTCCAAGGTGTGAGGACAGAAAAGTTGGTGGAGTCTGGCAGTCCAGCTGGAAAGTGACAGGAAAGGCAGGATCAGTGGCTGCAAGCTCAAGGTCCTGGGTCATGAGGGCTGTGAGCTAATCTCTGTCCAAGTACAGGAGCCTAGATTGTACTTGATTCTCTGTTACGTCAGAGAGGCCGACTAGATGATCAGGTTTCCTCGCTTTTGGCTATAATTACATTTCTCAGTGTGGGTGCATCTGTCATCTCATAACCAATAAAGCACACACTGGCTTTGCCTAACAAAAATGGAAAACGGTACATGCAATCTGGCATCTAAAAATTTAAAATGGGGCCCTGGCTGGTGTAGCTCAGTGGATTGAGCGCGGGCTGCGAACCAAAGGGTCGCTGGTTCAATTCCCAGTCAGGGCTCATGCCTGGGTTGCAGGCCAGGTACCCAGTGAGGGCTACGTGAGAGGCAACCACACATTGCTGTTTCTCTCCCTCTCTTTCTCCCTCACTTTCTTTCTGTCTAAAAATAAATAAAATCTTAAAAAAAAACAATTAAAATGGGGGGAGGGCTGGGGTGGGGGTAAAAGGCAGAAAACTGTATTTGAACAATTAAAAAATAAATAAATAAATAAAAAACTTAAAAAATTTTTAAATGGGTGTCCACGAATGAAACTAAAAGAGAACACTGGTGATGAAAAAATTGTGAGTCGATGGGACACTGAGAAGAAATAGCAGGGAAACTAAATAACGGAAGGATGGGGCAGAAAATAACAGCTTGGGGAGGAGAGGGCCGAGGAAAACGGAAGGAGAAAAAGTGTGCGTGGTGGGGGAGGACACAAGAATGCTTCATGGAGAGGAAGAGAAACTACAGAGGGAAGAAATCAAGCAATAAGAGGCTGGAGACTCATTGAACAGAAAGGAGAAATGACGAAATTGTTGTGAGAGGCATGGAAAACCAGGGGACTAGAAAGTGAGTATAAACTGGGAACAACAAAAAAGAGGATGAACCAAAGAAGACAGTGAGCCCATTCTGAAAATACCGTATGACCGTGATTAGGAGATTCGGGAGCTTAGTGTCTGAGTTTCGGTTTCCCCAAAACTTCACAATGACTGAGAGTGACTGAGTTATGCTCAAGAAGATACAGGAACTGCCTTGATGTAACTTCATATGGCCAAATTTAGTTATCAAGAATAATGATGGTGCCTTGGCCAGTGTGGCTCGGTTGGAGCATCATCCCATGAACTGAAAGGCCGTGGGTTCAATTCCCACTTAGAGCACAAACCCAGCGTTTGATCCCCAGTCAGGGCATGTTCGCCAAGGCAACAACTGATGTTTCTCTCTCTCTCTCTCCCCCTTCCTGGCTCTCTAAAAGCAATAAAAAAAAAGTCCTCAGTGAGGATAAAAGAGTAAATAAAAATTAAAAAAAGAATAGTGATGGTAACGGATTATAATACATTGAAAAATTTTTTAAACTACTATTATTCCATAGTAATTTTAAAGGCAGAAAGCTGCTCCTCTCCAGAAGAATGCTAGCTAATGTATGCAGGCCTGAGAGAATGTGAAAACCATCCCCTCCACAGATGGCTTAGTCTGATTGCCATCACCTTAAACAGGTGACCAAACCTGTCACAACCAATAAATGGGTAATCTCATCAAGTGCTAACTGCTATGATCACCTATACAGCCAGCCAAAAACATTGAACTCAGCCTGGCTGGTGTAGCTCAGCGGATTGAGCACGGGCTGGGAACCAGAGGGTCCCGGTTCGATTCCCAGTCAGGGCTCATGCCTGGGTTGTGGACCAGGTCCCCAGTGAGGGCCATGTGAGAGGCAACCATACATTGCTCTTTCTCCCTCCCTTCTCCTCTCTCTGAAAATAAATAAAATCTTTAAAAAAAAAAAAACAAAAAAACATTGAACTCAAATCAAATCCGGAGGAAGCACTGGACAAGTACACACGTCGGACTCTCTACAAGAGGCACTGCAGTGCCTCTTCAAACAAAGTCAATGTCACGAAAAACAAAACAGAAGGCAGGCGAAAGAGACATCAATGCAATGTGTGAATGGTGCCTTCTTAAACTGAAGGAAAAAAAAAAGCTAAAAGCGCTTTTTAGAACAGCTGGATCACTCTGAGCATGGACCAAGCGCAGACAGCGCTGCAGAACTGACGGTTTGCTTGGGGGTGGCAACGGGACCGTGCCTGCTCAGGAGGACACCTGTCCTAGGTGGATGCATGCTTTAGTATTTGAGGATAAAATGGCATGATGTTTGCACTTTCAAATGACTCAGAAAAAAAGAGAACAAGAGGAAGTGAAGGTTATAAAATGTTAACAGCTGGTGAAGCCAGGTGACAGGGATATAGGTGGTTCCTTGTGATATCCTCTCAATGCTTCTGTAGTTTGAAATTTTTAATTTACAGATTGGGGTAGAGGGAATAACTAGTATTAGATCAGATATTTATATACCTTAGAGAAAATAAGAATCACCTGTCTCAAAAATGCAAATTCTCAGGTCTCACCTCCAGAGATTTTAGGGCGGGGAAGGAAATCTACATACTAAAGAACTTCAGGCTCAGTCAGCAGTTTCTAAAGATGGTGCACAAATCCAGATCCACTGGCATCCAGAAAGCAAACACAGGAACGTCTATAGCTATTTTTTAATTGATCGTTTCAAAATTTTAATTTTTAATCTTCACCCAAGATTATGTGCATTGATTTTACAGAAAGAGGAAGAAAGAAACATCAGTGTAAGAGAGAAACATCCATGGGGCGCCTCCCGTACACACCCTGACTGGGATCAAACCCGCAAACCAGCTGTGTGCCCTGACTGAGAATCGAACCCACAACCTTTTGGTGTACAAGGGGAGCACTCTCCAACTGAGCCACCTGCCAGGACTCCCTTTTATTCTTCATTCTACTGTAAAATCCCTTCTGAGCCATTGAGGTGAAAGTGACGGCACAGATGAATCCAGCCCTTGATCTAATCAACACCTTAGGGCCCTTACCTGGCACTTCCTTTTCTCAATGGCACTCCACTCACATCCACGGAATCAGAATCTCCGAGTGGGAGGCCAGGAATGTATTCCCTGTACCTTGTCTACTTAAATCCAGTGAGGCTGCTGATGTGCTGGTCCCGGAAACCTGCTTTATGCGAGCGTGTTCACGCGGTTTCACAGGACTGACAACACAGGGTACAAATGCTCTAGCGCCGGGCCCTGGGCGCAGGGCTCACTTGGCTGGAGCGCCATCCTGTACACCAGAAGGTTGTGGGCTGGATTTCAGGCGGGGCACGTGCCCAGCTTGAGGGTTCCACCCCCAGTCAGTGCATTCTGGAGGCCACAGATCTATGTTTCTCTCCCCCTCTCTCTCAAATCTCATAAACAGCCCTGACTGGGTGTAGCTCACTTGGCCCGGCCGTCCCAGAAAGTGAAGGGTAGCCACAGCTGGGCACACGCCTGGGTTGCAGGTGCAGTCACAGCCAGTCAACAGTTCTCTCTCATGTGGATGCTTCTCTCCCTCCCTGCCTCCCTCCCTTCCCCCGTCCCTAAGAAGTAGTAAATGAAATCTTTAAAAATAAATAAATAAAATAAAGAAAAATCAGTAAACATATGCTTGGGTGAGGTGCTGTGGAGAATAAAATTCAACCAGGACCGGATGTTGCTAAAAGGCCTAAGGATGTTGCAAGCAGGCAGGAACGGGTGGCTCCGTGCACCCCTCACACCTCCCACGCCGCCCCTCTCCCGTTCGAATGGCCTTTCTCCTTACTGAGGTGCGAAGACTGAAGTAGCCTGAGACCGACCACGCCCAGCATCTGGGAAACACATTCTGCTCTCCCACCTATCACCGGCTCCTTTCTTTTTTGCTTGAAGACCTAGTTGGCTTTATTCAGTGTTTTGTGGATCCAGCAGCATCCCACGTAGCCAGTAGAAAGGAGCTCCCCATAACCAGCTCCTCTCAAAGCCAAGCCCACCACATACACACTGCATCCCATTCCGCTTACCTTCTCAGGATATAACCTTAAGAATTCAACCCCCTTGCTCCCGTACCATCAATTTTTATTTCTCTGTTGAATCATTCCCATTAGCACACTTTTATTTTCTCCCATCCTTTAGAAAAAAACAAACAAACCTCCTGGCTCCCACTGGGCAAACTTGAAGTCTGAGCACTGAAAGTAACTGTTGGATCCCGTCGGGGCACATGCCTGCCTTGCAGGCCAGGTCCCCAGTGGGGGCGTGTGACAGGCAGCCTATCGATGCATCTCTCACACATTCGTGTTCCTCCCCCTCTCTTTCTCCCTCCCTTCTCCTCTCTCTAAAAATAAATAAATAAAATATTTTTAAAAAATGCTAATGAACTAAGCACAGCAGTTAAATTTGCAGCTCTCATCTTGCTTGGCCAAAAGCAAAATCTATCATAGCTGATCACTCTCTCTTTTTTTTAAACTATTTTCTTTTCCTGGCTCCTAGGACACCATATTCACTTATTTTTTTCCTCCTACCTCACCAGCTGTCCTCCTGTTCAGTCTCCCCCCAGGACTGAGACTTAAGTTCAGAAAAGCACTCAGGGCTTGACCCTCTTCTTTACACACGCTCCTTACCCAGTTTCAAAGTCCAGTTCTGCCTACTCGTGGCACTTCCACCTGCCTGCTCACTGTCACCCCTCAGACGTCGAACTGTCCACTTCTTATGGGCAGGTCCAACAGTGAGCTTATGCCCTAAGCCTTCCAGTAACCAGCCCTATCTCTGGTGAAGGCCACGAATCTCTTCAGTTGCTCATATCAAAAGCCTGGAGTTGTCTCATAAACTTCTCTTTCTCCCTCACAATCCACAGTTAGTTCAACAAGTAATTGATCCTGTTGGTTCTACCTTCAAAATACATCCAGGTTCCAACTCCGGCTCACCCCCTAGGTCCCAAGCCACTCACCTCTCGCCTAGATTACTGCAAAGTCACCTATCTCCCCGCTTCTACCCTAGGTGTAGACAGTCCGTTCTGACTACAGCAACTGAATGATCCTTTTAAAATAGAAGTCGGATAATGTAATCTTTTGTCCAAACCCTGCAACAGCTCCTCAGGTCATTCAGAGTAAAAGACAAAGGCTCACGTGACTTTAAAAGGTCCCATGTGACCTGGCCTCACATTGCTCCTCTGACCTTACCTGTACCACTCTCCTCATTGTCCCCAGCTGCCAGTGGCTTCTCTGCTGTCTTTTAACTCATCACACGCACTCCTGCGTGAAGGCCTCCACGCTGTTCTTCCCTCGGCCTGGTATACTGCCCCGGTTGTCTACATGGCAAACTCCCTTACGTTCTGCCAAATCTTGATTAAACGTCACCTTTTTAATAGGGTCACCCTTAACCATCCTATTTAAAATGACAACTTGTGCCTGGCTGGGTAGCTCTGTTGGTTAGAGTATTGTCCCAATACACCAAAGTTGTGGGTTCAATCCCTGGTCAGGGAACAGACAAGAAATATAAGGATCAACCAATGCACATGCATCAGTGTTTCTCTCTCTCTCTCCCTCTTGCTCTAAAACAAACAAAAATTTACAACTTATATCTCCAAAACTAGCACTCCACGTTAATTTATCCTACTCTACTTTCATTTGTAGCATTTATCACTGGGCAAAAATATATACTGGACCAATTTCTTATTATATGTGTATATATATATATATATATTTTAAGATTTTATTTATTTTTTAGAGAGGGGAAGGAAAGGAGGGAAAGAAACATCATGTGTGGTTGCCTCTCACATGGCCCTCACTGGGGACCTGGCCCGCAACCCAGGCATGTGCCCCGACTGGGAATCGAACCGGGACCCTTTGGTTCCCAGCCCGCGCTCAATCCACTGAGCTACACCAGCCAGGGCCAAGACTGTATCTGTATCTTTATAACCCAGGCATTATCAACCTTTTTCATCTCCTGGCACACATAAATGAATTACTAAAGTTCTGCGGCACACCAAAAAATATGTATTTTGCCAATCTGACCAAAAAAAAAAATAGGTATAATTTGATTCATTCACACTGGACAGTTACTGTTGTGTTGCCTGCTGTTGTTGTTTTTATTTGACAATCTACGGGAAAAGAGGTCAGTGCCGCTGACTAAATAGTCAGGTATTGCATGTTTCAAAAATTCTTGCGGCACACCACTTGAAAATTGCTGCTACAACCGATTGAATGAATGCTAAGCGGCGAAGAGGAGAAGCAGATAAAATGCCTCTTCCAGCAGCAGGCGGCGCCAGAGGAGCCTACCTCCCTGGGCCTCATCCTCTGCCTCTCGGCAGCTGCTCATTACTTTTAGCCGCCCTGGTCTTGATACAGCAAGAACGCAGCCACAGGCCTCCGCACTGGCGGTCCGCACCGCCTGGAATACTCCCTTTCCTTTGCACGGCTAGATCCCTGTTGTCATTCATGTCTCAGCTTCAAACATCATCATCATCACCACCACCTTGTCTTCCTCAGAACCGCTCTCCCTACCGCCCAGTCCGATATCCCTCATCAGTCACTGGCTTAACACGTCGCCCCACCTTAACTCTCTGCACAGTCCTCTCACTACCTGAGCATTTCTTGTCCGTTCTTCTCTAACAGCTGTCCTCACCTGCCCTGCTGAGTTCCATACACACATCGTACAAGCTAAGCTCCATGAAACAGACTTCGCTGATCTACTCACTGCTGCGTGCTCAGCACACAGAACAGTGCCTGATGTGGCACAGATGCCCAATAAACCATTGTTGGAACAGATGGAGGTAGGTAAACTAGGCCCCGTGGGTGGGCAGGATTCACTCTGCTCTTCTGAAGGGCTGCTCCTGGGGACCTTTATGATGCCAACCCGCAGGGAAGAGAAGGCCCCTCTGCCTCGGGTGAGAGACAGCAAGAGTCTCACCTTTGAATGGTTTCTTCCTGTTCCTTAACCATGTGTGCCAACTGCTGAAAGATGGAGCCCAGTTCAACAATTGTGGACTCGATGTTCTGCATGGTGTCTGCCCGGCTCTGAATGTAGGAATCCTTCAGAGGAGAGAGCATGCACATGAGCACTGGGAGCTTCTTCAGGGCAGGGCCTGCCTCTTTAGGACCCTCCCAGCTCTCCAGTTCACCCGCAGCACATTCCAAGCACTTGCTTGTGGCCCACAGAGAACAGAGGGGCAACTCCTCCCCAGCTCAGAGACTGGGTACCTGCTCATCAATGAGCTGTAGCTGCTGGCTGGTCCGAGAGTCCACCATGTCAATGGCCACGTCCCCGGAGGCACGGGGCTCTGCCCCCAAAACCACAGCACCTCCCCCTGGAGGAAGAAAGAAGACATGGCCCTTTTTATTGGTTAAAAGCAGTTTCAAAGCCCACATACTCTGGATTTGAATCCCAGCTCTGGCACTTACTAGCCTTGTGACCCTGCACAAGTCATTTAACCCCTCTGAGCCTCAGTTTCCTCACCTGTAAAATGGGGAGTAATAGCCCTGGCTGGTGTAGCTCAGTGGATTGAGCGCGGGCTGGGAACCAAAGGGTCCCGGTTTGATTCCCAGTCAGGGCACATGCCTGGGTTGCAGGCCAGGTCCCCAGTGGGGGCGTGTGACAGGCAGCCTATCGATGCATCTCTCACACATTCGTGTTCCTCCCCCACTCTTTCTCCCTCCCTTCTCCTCTCTCTAAAAATAAATAAATAAAATCTTAAAAAAAAAAAGATTAAAAAAAAAGGGGGGAATAATAATAGTTGTTTTCTCAAAGGGTGGTTGTAAAAATTAGAGAATATGAATAAGGTGAGTGTACAAATATTAGTGTCATTCTTCTGAATGTGACTGAATTCAGCCCCAACAGTGAGAATGGGGCAGACTAACTGTGGACCATGAATGCCAGCAATCACGTTTGGCCTCGGAGAGGTAAAGTCTCGCCACTTCCTTGCTCCTCCACGCTCCTACCCAACCCCGGTCCTTAGAAGATGCCATCAGAGTAACTAGGCCTTACCCCTCCGGACTCCCTGCACTGCCTGTGACTTACCCAGGTGGTTGGGGGCAAGGGGCAGGGCTGACACGGGTGCTCGGGAGAACTGCTCCCGCCGGCTCTTCTGCTGCTTCAGGTTCTGGGGTTGGGGAAAAATGCAAAGGCCCTGAGGCCTCTGGAAAGCAGGCATGTTAAAGAGATCCCTCCTGTCGGCCCATGACCCAGATGCCCTTGCCCTTCCACCTGTCTCTCCCATTTCCCTCTTGGACCCTTACCCCCAACTCCCTATCCCTCTGCACAGATTCTTCTCACCTCTGTCCTCACTTCTAAAACTGATTTGAAGTCATTGGACATGGAGGCCAACTTTGACTAGAAGAAAAAGAGAGAGGGTCAGCCAAACGAAGACAACACCGTCTCCCCTTTGTCTCCCGGCTCCTGCCCCCGGCCCCACCTGCAGGGAGACCACAATGGTGTTGGAATGGGTTTGCAAGTGCCGGCCGCTCTGGCTGCCCTTGGCCCTCACGAAATCCTGAAGCTGGGCGATTTGTTTGTTGAGGCTGTTGATGTCCTGGTGAAAGAGCCAAAAGAAAACAGTATCAGCCACGGAGGCCTCCGCCAACGTCTCTCCCACCGGGATACCTCTGGCAGAGAGGCCGGAGTGGGAGTTACTAGCAACTGTTATTTGTCAGACCAAAAGGACCTGCTGGGATTTTGCAAGCTTTGCTGTTTCTTGGGTTCATTCCTCGCAGAGGAGAACCAAAGAGGCAAAATGTGGCCTCATCCGCTTGTAAACAAATGACTTACTTACCCTCTCCATCCTGCTGCCCTACTCCACACCACAGGTGAACCTCACGGTCACAGAACCACTTACTAGGGAAAATTCTGCCTTGGCTGACATGGCTCAGTGGATTGAGTGGCATCCCACAAAGCCACCGGTTCGAGTCCTGGTCAGGGCACATGCCTGGGCTGCAGGCCTGGTCCCCAGCAGGAGTGCTTGCAAGAGGCAACTGATTGATGGTTCTCTTGCACATCGATGTTCTCTCCCTCTCTATCTCCCTATTTTCCCCTCTCTCTAAAATAAATAAATATGGGCAACAAAGCACCTGGGCTATACTCCAAGGAAGGAAGGAAAGAGGGAAGGGTGGGAGGGAAATGAAGAGTCAAAGGCCATATGGTTTTCCGAAAGCATGGATGAGATGATTTCTACATACAGAACTCCTTTTAGAAATGATCACTGCAAAAATGAGAGCTTGGCTTACTCAAGGTCACACACAATGAGCAGCAGAGCCAGGCTTTCCACACCAGACCAATGCCTCATCCACTCCCCGGCCCAGCCTGCAAAGAGCCACATGGGACAAAGGAGGCCTCCAGAGAATGGCAGAAAGCCTGGTCCAGGGCAGCCAGCCAGGCAGGAATCCAAGGGAGAGGCCTAGAATAGTGAGTTCAAGAAAAAGGCTAGCCGAAAAACCAGATCAGACAAGTTCTAGAGTCACTCCAATGACCTCCCCAACTAGTACCCCAGCCCCAAGCGTTCTCCCGAGACTCCTGGATGACTTCCACTGCTGCCTGGTCTGTGCCTTCGGAAAGCTGATGCAGCCTCCTCGGAGAGATGTGTCCAAAACTACACCCCAAGTTTCTTTTCACATAATACCCCTCTGCTGGGTTCTATCTTAGGAAAAGGCACCACTGCCCTGACTGATGTGGCTCAGCTGGTTAGAACGTTGCGCTGACACGCCAAGACCGTGGGTTTGATCCCTGGTCGGGGCACATGCGAGAAGTAACAAACAAGTGCATAATTAAGAGGAACAACAGATCAATGTCTGTCTGCCTCTCTCAAATTAATAAAAAAAAATTTTTTTAACAAAAATAAAAATAGCCCTGGGCTGATGTGGCTCAGTGGACTGAACATGGGCCTGCCAAACTAAAGGGTCACTGGTTCAATTCCCAGTCAGGGCACATGCCTGGGTTGCAGGCCAGGTCCCCAGCGGGGGATGCATGACAGGCAACCACACATTGACGCTTCTCTTTCTCTCTCCCTTTCCTTCTCTCTAAAAATGAATAAATCATAAAATCTAAAAAAAAACCCCGAAAAATAAAAATAAAGTAGGTCCCTACCCTGAGTAACTCACTTACCATACTTCTTTTCAAAGGATTTACCACTATCTGAAACTGCCTTTTCTGTTCACTCGTATCCTGTCTAGTTCACCCACTTAGCAAGGAATTTCCCAGACGCAGGGGCCACACATCTGTAATGTCAGCGACTGGAAAACAAGCAAAGGAGCCCTCACAACAACCTGTGAGGTAGGCAGTATTATCCCCTTTCATTTACAAGGGAACTGAAGCTCAGGGCAGTCAGGTAGCTTAGGCCACACGGTAGGGGGTGGACCTGGGATCGGAACTCAACTCTGCGCCCAGTTGTGCCTTGCACGCCTGCACACCACCACCGCAACAGTTAGTGGAACCCTCTCTTCTACACAGCACAGCATCTCCTGAACGTGCCGGCCCTTCGGCCTCTGCCACAATCACCTTTGTCCTGGACAGCTGCAGCAAGGTCCTTCCCGGCCTCTCTGCCCATCCACCCTCGCGGTCTTTTTCCCTCCTCCATCCATGGTCACTCAGTTCCATACTTCATTCTTACTCTATTGTGCTGGGGAAGCAAGGAACCCCAACTGCAGAGAACTGTGCTTTGCCGGTGTCTATCAGACAGAACTGGGACCCAGGTTCCCGTCACCTTTGCATCCCAGGGCATTCAGAGTGACTCTGTGCTCCTCGGCAAGATCCACGAGGACCTTCTCACCCAGCCAGCCATCTCCCTTTACAGCCTCACCTCCTGCCAAGTACTCATTCAGTCAACAAATACTGAGGACCTACCGAATACCAGACACCATTACAGGCATTTGGGATACATCTGTGAACAAGCAAAAAGAAAAAAGCCTCTGCTCTCGTGGCACTTACATTACCTTTTCTTTTTTCGAGGGGGAATGAGATAGGTGGGAGGGAACAGAGACAAACAATAAGCACAGGAAGTTAATTATGGAGAATGTTAGACTGTATCAAGTGCTATAAAGAAACCAGCAAGGGAAGCGAGATCAGCGTTTTGGTTGCTGGATTATTAAACGGCATGGTTGGGGCAGGCCTCCCTGCGCAGGTAACACTGGAGCAAAGACTTGACCTTCCTCTTCTATAAGCCCCATCTCTGCACACACTGTTTTCTCCGTCTGGGAAACCTGCCTCTATACAAGCCTTGAAACCAGCTCAGATCTGACCTCCTCTCTAAAGCCTTTCCCAGTGTTCCCAGACTACCTAGTTCATCCTTTCGTAAAACCTTTCCTGCACACTCCCCTCCTACTCACGAGTCTGGATGTACAGATGGAACCCTTGCAGGCAGAGTCCTGCCTCATGTCTGTGAGAGAAGTGCCCAGCCTGGAGCTTGCTCGGTACACAGCAGATGACCAATAAGCACCTAACGACTCCCGCACGAGCAAGGTGTTTGGGGCTGACTCTAGAAACCTGCTCTGGGTCTCCACGGCATGGAGATGATGGCAGTGCTCGGACTGGAAGTTGGGGCTCTCTTGATCGCTAGCAGCTCACCTGCTTGATGATATAAGTCAGCTCCTCAATTTCCACCGCCTTATCATTGAACAGGGACTTCCGCTTTGCCACTGCAGAGATAAATGAGAGGTCATAGCGGGTGACGCTGAAGACAAGGATCAGGGAGGACAGTTCCTCCGCCCTCTTTGGTTCACTGCTCCACCTCTGAAACACCCCAAGAACACTCACAGATCGTCAGCTTCTCCAGCTTGGCAAAGGTGTTGCTGAGGTCTTTCCCAATACGCCTGCAAGCAAGCAACAGTACCAACACCGTGGGAAAGGGCAGGAGGGGCCCTATTCCCACAGTGGCTCCAGCACAACAAATCCCAGCCCTCACAGCCAAGGTCACCACAGGCAAGCCCACTTCTCCTCAGACACTGCATCAGCCCACCACGCAACTCCTCGCAACTCACTTGGCCATGAGGGTGAATTCACTGCGCTGTCGAACAGCACGCAGAGCCGGTTTGTTTGTCTGTATTCCATTCTGAAAAGCGATGTCAAGAGATGAAATTTTCATCCCCCCATCCCATTACCAGCTTTCACTATTCTCAGGTGTCCCCTAAACCCTCTAGTGCTGTTGGTGTCCGTCACCAGACGGTCTAAATTTTAGTAGTAGTGGTGGTTCAGAGCCCGGATTTGAAGACAAGGAGACCTGGGTTCAAATCTTGACTATATCACTTACTAACTGGGCAGTTTGGAGCAAGTTACTTAAAGTATGTGGAATATCTATTTCCTCTTCTATAAAATGAAGACAATCCACACACCACCTATGGCTGTTGGTAAGATTAAAAATAAGGGTTAGAAAGTATTTTAGCCAAAAAGCTGGTACACTGTGAACACTAAATAAGTAGTAGCTCATATTCTGTTCTACTCAGGGAATCAAGGAGGGCTGGAAAGTTCTTGGGGATCATACAGAAGAGTGGTTAACAAAAGCTGAGCAGTAAAAATATTCAAAATTACAGTCACTCAGGTCCTACTTAGATTCAGAAGATCTGGATCAAGACAAGGAAATGGAATTTTTAAATAAGCACTCCAATTTTGATAAAAATTATAGCCCTGGCTGGCGTGGCTCAGTGGACTGAGTGCCGGCCTGCGAGCCAAAGGTCGTGGGCCCGATATCCAGTCAGGGCACATTCTCGGTTGCGGCTGGGTCCCCAGTTTGGGGGCGTGTGAGAGGAAACCGATTGATGTATCTCTCACACTTTGATGTGTCTCTCCCTCTCTTCCCCCCTCTAAAAATGAAAAATAAAGTCTTTAAAAAAAAATAAAAAGATTGCAAACCTATCTACAATAGAAAACTTTCTGCATTGTACAGATATAAAAACTGAGGCCCAACTAACTTCCCTGTGGTCGCACAGCACACTTGGGGTAGAAGCGTCCCAGAACTAAAATTCAAAGTGCTTTCTCTAGGCCAAAGTTTTCTTGGACCCGTTCCTTACCCAAGCCAGACATATCGCAGCCCCTCTCATCCTGAGATATTCCTTCAGGAACAGCAACCCTACCTTCTAGGGAATTCCTCACACACACAAAACTACGTTTGCTTCTAGCAGCTAGCTAGCCCACCTCTTAGATCCTACCGCGTTCTTCAAGCCTGATCAGTTCTCTATCAGGTTCCCCCGAGAATTATTTCAATCAACAGTGCTAGGACACACACACACTCTCCCAGATCTGAGGAAAGCTCACCCTGCCTTTCCCACTCCTGGTCCTTACCTGACGGCTCTGCAGGGATTTGCAGGCAGACAGGAACTCCTGGGTCCGATCCCGGCAGGACATGGTGTCGGGAGGGGGAGGGACCAGGGCCACTGGGGTGGGCAGAGGGGCGATGTCGCTGCTGCCACTGCCAGCAGTTGCAGGAGACAGGACTTGTGTCTTTGAGAGACCCAGGTAGACACCCTGATCCGTGTTCTTAGACCCGTAGCGTTTCCGCGGGATCATTGAGACGCATAACCTCGGACTGATGTGGAGGGGAGAGTGTCATTCCCCCGGCCTCTTCCCCATAAATTTCCCCCAACCAACAAATTCTTGGGCCCCAAAGCCGCCCACAGATCCTGGGGCCGGACGGCAACAGGCAGGGCACTACTTCCTTTCCGGCCTAAGCCATTCCCCTCCTCATTCTTCCAACTTGGGTCGGGAAGCCAGAGCGAGGGTCGGGGGCCCTAAAGTAGAGACAGGGCCAAAGGCCGGTCCCGTGGTCCCAAGGCTCCAGCCCGGCCTGTGCAACTGCCCCAGGCCGTAACTAGACCCTCTTGGACCCCCGGATTCCTTCGACTCCTCAGGGAGAAATGGTAACGGACCTTCTGAGGGGTACACACTTCGGTGGGCGGAGGTAGGGGGGCGGAAAAATCTCTGGGTGTTTATTTGAAACAGGAAGTCCCACCCCCCTCAAGCCCCACCTTCTAGGGAACTGCAATTACTGATTAGCTAGTGCCGATGTCTTTCTCAATGGAGGCTTCCCTGATTGGACACCGAGGTATTCGCTCACCGCGAGCCGGGCGGCAGGACTTGTCCGCTCGCCTCTGGTTCCCTTCCCCCTTCCCGCGGCCGCCGCCGAAAAGCCGCTGCCCCGCACTGACACAGCGGCCAGACTACTCTTACAGTAAGCCCTACCTCCTCCGTCGCCTGCCGCCGCCGCCGCTGCCACAATCTCCTGGGTCGTCACCGCTTCTTCCCCTGGCGCGGAAGCCTCGGAAACTCGATCAAAAACTAGAGGCCGCCACGTCACCTACACGTAACCCCACCCCCGGTGACTAGAGGGCGCTGCCACGCCTTTTCGAGCCCGGCAACCGGAGAGACACGCCCCACACCCAAATACAAGAACGACTCCGCTCTTCCATTGGCTAGACCGCTGCCGTGATCCCGCCCCCTAGGAATAGAGCCCCGGCCCAGCCGGTTGGAACAGCCTCAGGGGTGGACCCTTAAAGAGACCGCCGCTCTGCCGGTGCTAGCGCCCAGTGCGAGCAGAGTAGCAAGAGGCATAAACGCTCTGGCAGGTACACGTTAGAAACTTTATTCTCTGGAAGCTAGGGAGGACTGAGAGCAGAGCTGGGATTACCCCTTCTCCGGCTCCTCCAGAATCCCATCTGGCTTTTGACTCTGGCCTGATTGCCTCTTTGTCCGCGAGCCCCGACGGCTGAACATGGATAGCCTTCGCCACAGTACGGTGATCAAAAGACTTTCGTTAGATTTGCGATTGCGGTTGCCCGGCGAGTCCACATCGATCCCTTCGGTATCTGCGAGGGTGACGAGGCCGCTGAGCGCCTCCCCCACCCAACCTACTGACCCTTCCCCCTCTCCCATTCCCGGGGACCCCCGGTGTATCTATGTTCCCACCTTCCCCCCTCCGGCCACCCCAGGTGTATCTGTGTTCCCACCTTCCCCGACTTCCTCCAATTCGGCCTCTTGGGCCTGCCCACCGGTGTTAAAGTCCTTGTCTTGGCAGCAGCCCATGGCCCACGCAGCCCAGCACTCCCTGCCACTCACTCCAGCCCACTTGGCTCCCACCAGGCTTTTGTGACGTCAGATATCCCACTGCCCCAGCTCAGAGAGCAGCCACCCCTTTCATTTTTCCCATCACAAAAGGCTCAGGGTCATGATGGGTGTCAGCTGTTTATTTACAAAATAAGCTCAGGCTCTTCAGGGGCTGGTGGAGCCAGGCCGCTTCTTCTTTTTCCGTCTGATTTGGGAAGCCCCTGGGGTCTGCTCCAAATCTGGGAGCTTCCGCTTGGCAGCTGCCTCCAAAGAAGCCCAAAGTTCATCTACCTCTGTGTCTTCTGGGGATAACTTACTGGGCTCTGGAGGCTCTTGTGGTTCATCCTGGTGAGTGGAGAAAAGCTTAGGAGTCAGGGACACAGTAACAGACCCACAGGGAAGGAGGCTTGAACTGGGAAATAATCTTTCCAAGTACCACCACTTTTACTGCCTGCTCTGGGAAACAATTCCCATCCATGATCCTACGTCACCCATGGCAGTAACCCTGGCAGGACTATAACTATTAACACTTCTCAGGAAAATTAAGTGATGTGGCAGAGAGATGGCGAGTTCCAGGTCTGTGTTCCAGCTGCTTCCTTTTTCTCCCCACAGGGAAATCCTCACATCTATGCCCTTGGTTCCCACCTTCCCAGACCCAACTGCTTACCTCCCAGTTATCCCTGCTTGACAGGAGAAGGCAGTTCAGTTGAGACTTGAGATAAACCTGCAAGAGATGAAGGGCCTTAAGGAGCCAAACACGCTAAAATATACAGAAGCAGGAATGGGGGACACAGGAGGCAGTAGGCTCTCACCTTGTGCTCCAGGCCCCGTGGATTCCGGATCCTGTGTACCCTCAAGATTCTGTCCAAGCCACAGGAGGCTAGTAGCGGCTTTGAAGGGTGGCACTGCAGCCCTCGGACACTGCCTGCCAGCCCCTTCAGACAGCCCAGTAGGCGCCCTGGAGAAGGGGGCAGGCATCAGTGCCAGCTGGCCAGCCGACAGCCAGTACCGAGTGTTTACTGTTCAAATCACTTTCCATTTCACTACTTCATTCCAACATAATGCTGATAGGAGTTACCATTACATCTCCATTTCACAGGTGAAGGAACTAAGGCACAGGGAGTTAATTTGCCCAAGGTCATACAGCTTTTGAACCCACTACAATCTGAACCCCTACAATCTGACACCTAAATGAGGGGTCCACCACCCACTACTGCCTCAGAGGGAATCCTGCCCGCTCCCTCCCCCAGGGCTCCCCAGTCCACTACCTTGCCGAAGGTCAATTTCTGCCATCTGCCCGTGAGTGTTCCCCACAATCACTGAACTGAGGAGGAGACCAGGGGTAGGTGAGGTCAACAGGAGCCTCCCGGAGTACTTCCTGACCCCACTCTGCCCTGTCAACACTCACTTGTTCCCTGGAGTGAGAGTCATAGCCGTCAGTGGGTACTCCCCATAGGTGGCCTCTAGGACAGGCCGGCGCTGGGGGGAGGCTGGATCATAGACACGGACCTGGAGGAAGACGGAGGAATCACAAGGGTACTCTCACCCCACAAAGCCCCCCACTATGGCTTCAAGGGTTGGAGGAGAGCTTCTTAGCAGCATAAATGGACAGGGCGGAGGGGAGCAGCCCCCCAGGTTAAGAAGTGGCAGCGTTCCCGTGGCCTGCGTGTGTGACCATTCCATACCCCCACATTCCCATCTTGGGATGGAAGAGCAAGTCAGTCCCGCTGTCAAGGGTGCTAAATTTTAAGCACAGAGGTTTAGCCTGAACAAGGGAGGAGAGAGTAAGCCCTCATGTGTGCTTCGTGCAGAAGCGTATCACCAACATCAGACTTCAATATTCAGGAGCAAAGGAAACAGCAGATACAGGGACCCAATACTGCCTGGGCTCCCTGGGTGGGTCCTTCCTGCAAAGCTGAGGAGCTGAGGCCAGAGGGGAGTCGAGCCTGGGTCCTGAAGTAAATTAGAGGCTGCACAAGGACCAGAAACCCAGTTCTCTAGACACGGAGCCCACTATCCTCTCACGACACTTGCAGCCTATAACTCTACTGTGAAAGGCATGCTCCCCTTTCTCCTCTCTTCCGGTGGGGAGGAAAAGGAAGGGTCGCGGTTTAGGAACTCCACACTGGAATGCAGTAAAACGCGGTTACTGGGCAGGCGTGGGTGGGGGAGTGCTCCCTCCTCTGAGAGTTCCGGGACGGAAGGATGGTGAGAGAGGCCCCTGTGACAAAGGATGGGGATGGAGCCTATTCAGGGAAGCTGTTCCATAGGAGGCTGCTGAAGCCTAGTAGGAGGTAGGGTGGGGTGATGTCTCACCTGGTGGTACCCTGTACAGGTGACAAGCTTCTGTGACTCAGGGAGGAACTGTATGTCCTGGTCCCAGATGGGAACTCGCAGGTCAAGCCAGTCATTCCGTACCTGGTGGGGTGGGTAGATGGGGACAGGGTTGTGGGCAGCTCAGGGTGCCCCTTCCTTCAGACCTCCGTCATCAACCCCTAAAGTCCACCTGGTCTCTGACTCATGGTCAGTGACCCCACCTCCCTGGACACCAGCCCCAGCCCCTCCCTACCTGTCACTCACGTTTTTGGCTCTGAACACAGGCTCCTCAGACCCCTGCAGGTCCCACACCTTTAAAGCATTCTCCTTCCCACCTGTGGCAACTACGTGGGGGTGCACTGGGTCCTGGCGCATCCTACACACCCCAGGGCCCACCCTTAGTTCCAGAAGCTGGAAAGAACAAGATGAGATGGGAAACAAGAGTCAGTTCCATGGTCCCTAACCCTCCTTGCCCAATGCCCTCATTCAAATCTTCCCCTGGCTCCCACCTTCCCGCAACCATCAGGATCAAGGTAGGGGAGCCTTACTGGGTCGGATGATGTCTCCTTGTCATTGTCACCCCAGACTCGGAGAATCCCAGAATCCACACATGTGATGAGGGTGCTGCAGGCAGAGGAAGGATAGGATAGAGTTAAAAAGAAAAAAAAAGCTAAAAAAAAAAAAAAGAACATGAAAGTGTTACCGGCCCTCTTCCTAAGAAATCCTCCAGGTAACTTGAGTCTGGGCAGGGTTTGACAGTTTCTGGCTTCAGTGTCTATTATCTAATTTATTTTTTAAAATTTTATTTATTGATTTTTAGAGACAAAGAGAAAGTGACATCAATTTGTTGTTCTACTTATTTATGCATTCAGTGGTTGATTCTTGTATGTGTCCTGCAGGGGGGCATCGAACCTGTAACCTTACCTTACTGGGGACAACAGTGAACTACCAACTGAACTCCCCAGCCAGAGTCTATTTAATTCCTCCAACAGAGTGAACGTTTACCAGTTTCAGAAGTGAGGAAACTGAAGCTCTACGCAGTCAGCCCACTCAGCAAATGTCAGAACCAGAAATCAAGTCTGTGACACTCCAAAGCAGTGACTGCATTCCACAGCCACATGTGGCCCTATAGGCGTTTCTGCTTCTTCCGCCAGTCATCAGGGGTCAGAATCAGAAACTCTGAAAGGGCTGAAATGGGACTGGTCTGGGTTTAGGGTTTGGCCAAAGTCGAACACCAGCTTCTTGTCTTGAATTCCCTGTTCTGGATTCTAGGTGCTAAATGTCAATATCTCCCTCCAAGAAGCCCAAACAAGTCTCTCCCCAGCAGCTGTGCAGCTGGAGTCTATGCTCTTTCTCACATTTGCCCATCCTTGCCACCTTGGCTCAGTGCCTGCATCACTTGCTTCGGCTGTGACAATAGTCTTCCAACTGCTCTCTCTCCAATTCATCCTCCACACTCCTACAGGCTCGCAGCTCTGACCACAGCATTGCCCCCTCAAAAACCAGTAACTCCCCACCACCTACAAAACAAAAGTGCGAATCTCTCAGCCTGGCAGCTAAAGTCCTTTACAATTAATCCCAACCTACCTTGCCCATATTGTAGTAAAATGCTTCCTCAGCGTCAACCCCCAAATGCTATTTATCTTCCCTGAAAAGTACCCTGTAGCCCCACATCAACCCTTGGCCTCTGCCCGGGCAGTAGCCTCTTTCTATAGTGCCCTTACCCCTTTCTCCACCTGTCAAAATTCTAGTGATTCTTCAAGGTCTACTTGAAACGTCTTACCCCCTCCACAAGAGGTTAGAATTATCAGCACCAAACCTACACAGCCTGTTCACAACCTCCTCTCTTCATCTGCGGAAGAAAGTTACGCAGTAACGGAACCACTAGCACTTTCCTCCTGTCCTTTACTTTGCGAGCTTCATCACCTTGGTGGTGGTTGTCGGTTTCCATTTAAAAACATCCTCTAAACTATTAAATGACTTGCGCAGGGTCACTCAAAAGGTTATGGAACCAGGAGAGAATTCCTCAAGGATGCACACTCTATGAAGGTAGGTACTGTATGTGTGTCTGGTTTACCTGCAGCCCTTGCCTTTTGGTGAATGCATGTAACTCAGTAGGTGTTCATAAATGCTTGCTATAAGGAATGAATGAAAGGACACAGGTCCCTGTCACTCAGCTCAGGACCGTGTCCCCCTAAGAGTTGGTCACCATTATTCGGCCGTCCTGTGTGAGCCTCAACGGTCGTCCTAAGCGTTCATCGAGGGTCTGGGTCTTACCCGTCGACCTGAGCGAGGCCTCGAAACGTGCCTTCCCCGCCAGGACACTGCCTCTGGCCCTGGAATCTGCCCTCCTCGGTGCTGAAGTGCTTCACTGTCCTGTCGGCACAGCCCACCAGGATCTGCGGGCAGAGAACAGGATGGCGAGGAGAGCGAGGCTACCGGCCCCTCAGCTCCAGCCCGGCCAGCGGCTGCTCACCTGTGTCTCACCGCCCGCGCCCCAGCATAGGGCGCTCACCGCCTCCTCGCGCCGCGGCTGTCCCGCTGCCGTGAAGTTCACCGCCTGTTTGCGCTGAAGGTTCACCCCTGCGGGACGCGGGTGTCAGTCGCACCAGGGTCGCGGGCTGGCGACCTTGCCACTTCCCGACACCTCATCCTGCCACCCACCTTTAAGGATCCCAGTCTCGGAGCCCACCCACACATGGTTCCAGCGCACCCCTGCAGCAGCCATAACGGAGCCGGGCAGCCCACAGCCACACTTCCGGCGCAGCATTCGCGTCACCAGCCGCGCCGAGTGGGATCCGGACCAACGCGGTTTTTGGGAGTTTAAGGTGCCGGAAGACTGCCTGCCTGCCGCGTGCTACCGCTGGTTTCGCAATACGAAAACGAAAGGCAGAGACGTTCGTGGGGATCTGAAGAGTAATTTAACCAATTCTAACTTGGAATGAAACCCATCCTAGGTGGACCGCGATGCCCCGTCGAACCAGCTCCAGTACGTCTCCGTGCTCCAAAACATCATGGAATTTGTTTTCTGTACAAGAGTACTATTGAAATCCCTGCTGTGGCGCATGGTTTCAAACTCGAATGTAAAAGACACAAAACGAAGAAAGACGGGGAAAATGAAACCGACGATTTTGAAACATCTTTATTTTGGAAAGGTGGGAGTACGTTTTCCTTTTTGTTTCCTTACATTAAAGGTTCGGTGAAGGTAAAAACTAGTTCAAACTAAAATTTTGTAAAGTTAATAAAAACAATATAGACTTAAACGTTAACATGCGATAAAACGCGTAGCCAATCTTGTTTCTAAGAGCAGTTTTCTGAAATCGTAGGACCAAAAATCTTAGTAACACTGCCTCCAAATATTGTAATGTGTTAACGATGAAGAAAACCAGGAATTGATCTTACGTGTATTCTGAAACTTCGCAAGAGTCATGAGCACGTAACGACCACTTCCAAATTCTAATTTTAGCACACTGATTATTCCCCTGGAAGGGGGTGCACCGTTCCTGGAAGTACTGCAATACCAGGTCGATGCGTGGAGTGGACGGAGCAAGCCCCTATTCCATCTCCTAATTCCAAAAATCCATTTAATATATTGTCCTCGGATAGAGGACGTATCAGATATTAAACTGATAAGAACAGATACTACACTTGATCTTAGCCAAAAGGCCGAGAAGCGATACCATCACTTTCCACTCTGGGCCTGGCTTACCATGACTGTAGCTCTTACGTTTCTGGCGACTTTAGTGGCCTAAAGATTGGATTCTTTTTCAATATGTACTCTTTCCTAATCTAAATCTTATTATTTTTATTTCAAAATAATAGCAGGTTTTGGGAAGCAGACCTTAAAATAGGATTCTTTATTGCTTTTCCTACTTGCTCACTCCTCAGTGTGTTTTGCATAAACCCGCCCCTCCAGTTTTGAACGTTTTTAGGATTGGTCCACGTTCAAGTCCTGATTTCAATGGCCACGTGGTCTCTTTTTCCCTAGACTTGTGGCTCCAGTCTCCCGCCTGGAAGGATTTTTAGGAGCCGCTGGGGTCAGGGGGTCTGTGGTCTTCGTCCGTGGGTTACGGGTGCGGCGGGTGGCCTCTGCGGGACACATTTGCAGCGGCCGCGGTCCGGGAGTACAGGCTTTGGAGTCCAAATTGCTGATTTGGGATCCCTGCTCGTCAGTTCCTGAGTTAGGTTGCGTAGGCTCCTCTTTCCTCTGTTAAATGGGGAAATCATCACGCGCTTAGTGTGTGTTTACGAGAAGTGAGGACACACATCGAAGGTTGGCCTTTAGGACTGAATTCTCCTGGCATCCGGCTCTTTGCTGTGCTCCTCCCGCTGATGTGTCACATCCACTTCCACCCGACTTACATCTTGCTGTGGACCCTTCGCAGAGGGGAAAACATGCCCTGAGAAAGGCATTTCAGAGGTTCTTGATTCTTAAACTCAGGATCCAGCGGTGGGAGAGAGGGGTTGAGGCCAGTGTAGGTCCAATTTGAATAGGCAGTTCTATAGGCTCAAAGCAAAGCACGGCTGTATGAAAAGGATTATGTATCAGGCCCCGTCTGAGAAGGGACTTGAGGTCCTGTTTCCTTGGAAACTATATTCACATAAATGTGGTATGTTCTATTGGAAATCTTAACTGAAGCACTGCAGCTGGGCTGGAAGTAGAGGCCTGGGTTCTGTGTCAAAGGTACAGGCATGGCTGAGAACCTTCAGGCAAGAATAATTCATTCCATTTTCACTAGCAAGGTTTCTGATAATCCAGAAGCAGTAAAACCCAGAGCCTCCAGGGAGGGGCTAAATTAAGAGTGTGGTCTGCATAATGATGCTCCCCAGAAGGCCTCTAGAAGCTGGAAAAGCCAAGGAAATGAATTGCCCTTAGAGCCTCCAGAAGGGAGCCCAGCTGCTGACACGGCTTGATTTTAGCCCATTGAGATCCATTTTGGATTTCTGACTTCCATTTGTTTTGTTTTAAACTACTGAGTTTATGGTATTTGTTACAACAGCAATAAAAAACAAATACAAGGGCGAAAGCAAAGTTCAGTTTCTTTCAGTCTCATCCTTCTCCAAATTCTGCAAGACCCAACCTGGGGCAAGCCACAGTCCCGAGTGGGGCAGGCTCCAGTCCTTCTGGCCAGGGCACGGCAAGCAGGAGCTGCTGGGAGCTCGGATCCCTGGGCGGGCAGATCTCCAGCTGGGTGCTCACATGCAGCAGTGGCCCTGTTCTGCCTCTGAAGCAAAGGCAAGTAGGAAGCGGCTCCTTCACTCTCATCCTACTGCCCCCCACCCGCCTTGTCCTGCAGGGGTACAGGAGGCTGATAGTGAGGGCTTCACAAGAACTTGGAAGTACATATACTCCCCGGAAGGCCCTTTGTCCATTTCTTTATACTTATTGAGGAGGTACTCCACAATGATAAAATCAGATGTCTAGCTTTGGTTCCATCACCTCCTTGCTGCATTTCCCAGATCTGGGGTAACAGTAGCCTCCAGACTCCCAGAGCTAATAGCCTGGTCCGACAGTTATATCCCTGGGACTGACAGCTGACCCTCTCCTGACCCTGTTCTGTGACAATGGGCAATTAATCTGTTCCTTGCCTCCATTTCCTCCTCTTATCCAAGGATGCTTCTGGCACCTACCTCCCCTGGCTGGGGAGAGGACGAGATGAAGTAATGCACATAGAGGCTGGTACTTAGCTAAAGCTCAACACAGGTGCTTACAGTCATTTCCAGCCCATTCTGATCGCTGTAGCTTGACACAGCATCCAGAATGTGTGCCTATGGGTTCTCGTCCCTGGTGACCAATCAGTGCTTTCTGGGTCCTCCCCGTCTGCAGGGCCTTTCTTCTCTGCTGTTCCCTGCCACCCTCCTCCACCAACCCCATCCTGGTGGGGGTCCTTTCTTATTAGATCCACTTTCAGGACCAGCCCTCCCATTCCCATGGCTCTATTACTGTCAACAACTTTCAAATCTGTGCAGCTTCATGAACAAAAACAGTATTTTTGTTAGGTTGCCTTCTTATATTGACACAAAATGCATAGTTGGACTTCTGTATCTCCGGGTTCCCCATACAGACTAAACCAATTGCAGATGAAGGCTATTTTTTTTTTTAAAACCAGTACAGGTCTTTTATTGTTTTACACTTATGCCATGAATTCACAGGGAAGGGGTTCCAGCATTTCTGGCTTCTTTTCATTGGTCCTCAGTGTGCTTCTCTGGGCAGAACAGGCTGAACCTACTTACTGTTTTTTTAAAAAGCTTCATTGTTGCTGATAAGTACTATGTAACCAGGTGTCTATGGTAGTTGCTTGCATCTGCACTGAGCACAGAACTTGTCATTCCCTAAACAATCCAGTACAACTACTTACATAGCATTTTCCAGAGATGATTTGAAGCAGGTTGTGCATAGGTCACATGCAAATACACTTTACTTTTAAATATATTTTTAGAGAGGGGGAGAGAAACATTAATGTGCGAGAGATACATCACTTGGCTGCCTCTTGCATGGCATGTGGCCTGACTAGGAATCGAACTAGTGACCTTTCAGTTCACAGGCTGGCACTCAGTCCACTTCGCCACACCAGCCAGGGCGCAAACACACTTTAGTCACAGGTGGCAAACACAAGACCCATGGGCCCAATCTGGCCCGCACCTTGTTTAAACCCTGCAGCAGCACCGAGCTCCTTGCCCCTAGTTAAGTAGTTACAAGTATACAGTCCTAAAATTACATTCGGCCTTTTGAAGGCAATCACGAGGCTGATGTGGCCACCAGTGAAAATGAGGGGTGGTCACCAGTGAAAATGACACCCCTCAGATGAGTATTGATCACCCTTGGATTTTGATATTCATGTGGAACCTGGAACCGATACCCCAGGATAGAGGGATGACTATATCCTAAAATTTAAAGAGGCCCTGAATTCATAATTTGGTGTCCTGTCAAGTATTGGGAAATGTAAGGGTGGTCTTTATCTGACAACTGTCCAAACTGCCAGATAGGATGCATGCTAACCAATCACTGACCTAGCCGTACATACACACCCGCACTACCCTCCCCATGCTGTGCCTCCGCCCTACTTCATCCCCGAAACCAAAGCCAGCTTGCCCAGGGCCAAATAAAAGAAATGCTCCCAATGACTGATGTAGCTCAGTTGGTGGCATCGTCACAAGTGAAAGGTCATTGGTTTCATTTCTTTTCAGAGCACAATGCCTGGGGGGTTGAGGGTTCGGTCCCTGATCATGGCATGTGCAAGGCACCTGGATCAATGTTTCTCTCCCTCCCTTCCCTTCTAATTAAAAAAAGCTAGAGAAAATATTTGAAAACATCAGTTATGTGGTTATGTGTGAGGACAAGCAACCCATTTGGATGAGACTAATTTCTCATGTAGCCATTTGCATATGCTCAGACGGTTTATGGAGATCAAGCCAGATGTTCAATGCCTATTAATCACTGAACAAATGTTCACCTGAGCACCCCTACTAGACGCCCTAAAAACCGCACCCTGTTTAGGTAAACAATAGGCCCAGCAATCATAATGAAGATTAAATCTTTTATTTATAAAGACTGAAATGATTATGCACAAATTTGAACAGCCAGAACATACGAGAAATTGCTTGAAAATTCCTTTTTTGATGTTTCCGAAGAGCTGGCATCCTACAGAGAAAAAGAAAAGTGAGTTTTCTTACTGGATGGGAAGTATGCACTGTGAGTTCACAAGGAGCTGAGCTTTAAACTGATTTAGACTCAAGGAGCTTTTCTGTTTATTACGTCAGCACTTTACTAAATGCCAATACATGAGCAGATACCTACCCATTATACACGTTTGTTCTTTCTTTAGACCTAGAAAAAGGACAAATTTTCAACGACTGATTTAGTCTTCCCTTTCCCATGTTTAGAAATCCTTGTGATCCCTCAGACAGTTCCTTCTGGAACAAACTTTCCTCTTTTCCCCCAGCCAGCCCCAGTGGGTTCACCTTTACAGGCTCTGGGACTAGAACGGGAGGTAAGACGGGTGAATGTTTCATCATTGGGAAATTTTAGCTCGGCCCACACTTTGCATCTGAATTTACTCACCTCTAACTTCAGCATAAAGTTGGGCAGAAATATGGTTTACACATTCCCTACAAAAGAATGATTGAAAATTAAGTCTCTCAACCAGCCCTAGGAACCCCTGGTGTTTGGGGGACAGACACACCTATATAGGATATGTACACACATTTTACAGCAACTAGGTAGTCCTCTAAGGAACTTCCCATTGGCTGTTACTCAATTACCGTCCCATTGTCGATTTTCACTCCAAGGCAAGCTCACAGCTCAGAAAATACCTCTCAGTCACAATGATCAGACTGGGGCGGTATTGAACTCATCACTGGTGAGTGACCCAAAAAGTGCGACACACACCCACAACTGTGACAAATTTTATACATCAGCCATAGACTGCAAGTGTTGCAAAGAGATTTACCTCAAATCATTCTTTGGCTCCAAGAGAAAGTGCCAGACCTGAAACAAACAAGACTGAGTTGGGGATGTGTAACTTCCTGCACTGAAAGTTGTTCCCACCTCAGCCAGGTCCTAGAAAATCAGATTTCCGAGTCTCAACAGCAAGTCATCAGCCGAACGAGATTCCATGGAAGTCATCATGTACCTAAAGAGGCATTTTTCTACCCAGCATGCTGCTTGCACCAACACACCTGGAAACCACTCACCTTTGAGTAGATAAGCAGATCACTGGTAAGTGCCTAGGGAAAGACAAAGCTGTTATTAATAAAAACTCCTTAAGAAGGTAACCCCCCCCCACTACCATTTTCTCCAGTTTCTCAGGTGTTCAAATGTTTTCATTATGTAAATCATAGTGAGCTAGTTTGATTCATCACAGAAACCGACTCCTGGGCGGCACAAGCCTGGCATTCATCAACTAACCTTTTTAACTTCGGAGGCTTTGCAGTAGTACACAGGACCCAGCCGCTCCTGAATGAGATCATGTGATTAGTAAAAGATCTAACACAGTTAAAGCTACTCACAGCCATGGGTAATGGATAGCCCCAGGAAAAGCTAATGCTATCCACAGGTATTTGCCATACCTCAGACAGTTCCTTACGGAGCAAGTTCTCATCCCCTCTCCCGGCCAGCCCCCGTGGGTTTACCATTACTGGCTCTGGGGCTAGACTGGGGTAAGACAGGATGCTTGCTTGCTCTCCGCACTGGCACTGGACTCTGGAGCAAGCTACAGCCAAGTTCCAGATACTCACCACTCCCAACTCTTTCCAACAGTTCAACCCTGGGGCAGGTCAGTGGCCATCTAGGGGAGGCAAGAGACCAACAGATATCACTGTTAAGAACAAGAGAAACCAGAAAGCTGTACGGGTCAATCAGGGCTCTGGTAACAAAACAAAACAAAAAAAACCCAAAACCATGCTGCTAAGTTGTCCTTTGGATAATGGGTTCCCACATGTTAATTTACCTCAGTACTGGGAGAAGCAACTTACCATTAAAATAGGTAAATATATCACCAGGACACCCTATAAACCAGGAGAAAGTGATTACTTTACAGTATTAGAACGAGTGAAGATTCCTTCATTTCGCAGAAACTGCCATCAGAACTCTAACATGCTATTACCTGTCACACCTCACAGAGTCTCAGCACAACAATTCAAATCATCTGACAGTGCCGCGTGGGCGAGGGAGCAATTACACCCTCAAAAACCAATTGTACTACTGGGTTGTTCTCTCCCTCCCCAGAAAATCATTCCAAGAGAGGCAAACTGGAAGGAGACACCACTCCATTGACCATTTGCTCTCCTGGCTGTGGGGAATGCTGGAGAGATAACACCCCAATCCCTCATTTAAACAATTACCTGCAGTCACTTTGGGAAGCAGCTGAATTCCTCAGGACAGATGAGGCGATGCTAGGGACAGAAAAAGGAAGCGTTGCAGGTACCCAGTAAGAGCCACTCAGAGACCCTTGAATACTCTTGGCTCACTTCTCAGTAGAATAAGATGACATCACTTTTAAGTTCAGTCATATGCTTGTCATTTTATAGTCATCATGGAGTGGCCAGCCCAACTGGACGCAGTCTGGACCCCGTCCCCCTACCTGTAACTGCATAACCATCGCATACCCACCTGGGGCATACCCACTGTCATCGGTGACTTGCACAGGGACGGGTCCTGTGCCATTGTCCAATCTGTAAGCTCTTTTGAACTGAACCGTATCTGGAGGGAAAAAAAAGGGCACCCTTCACTTAGTTTGAGATCTTGGAGCCTGTCTCATATTAGCGCCATTAATACTTCACAGCTAAAAAGACCCAAACGATAAAATAACCCAAACACCTGCAAAAGACGGTGCTACTCAGAATGTACAGTTCTCCACTAATCCATCAGAGAGAGAGAGTTCACTTTTTATCATCCCCGTAGCACCTCCCTTAGGGTTTCCCCACACTCAACCACCAAGAACAGTCAAAAAGGATAGCTTCGAACACTTACTGCAACAAGAGGGCTGTTTCGGGCTCCTCAGCGTTCAAACGTGCGCCCGAAGCCTGCAGACAAGACATTAGATCAGCCCTGGAATATTTAGCAAAAGCTTTGTTCTCCGAAACAATGGCTGCACCGGCTGTGCGAGGCCAGTCTCAGAGTTTCTTATCCGCACGGATTTCAGTACAGGTCTGTGAAAAGGTTCTCATCACAGAGAGGGCCACCGGCACCGCCCGCCACAGCCATTTTGTCCTTCACCAAGCCCTGCAGCCGCTGGAGGCCTGGAAACCATAGTCGCCCTGGCCCAGTCCCCCACCCTCATACAGGTGCAACAAAGAGGACGGCCTAAGGGACGCCACGAGCACGCGGCCTGGGGATAGCGAAACATTAAAGAACCTTACCGAGAGCAGCAGAAAAATAGGACTGCAATCGCACAGCGAGAGGCTTAAATACCATCTCGCAGAGGCCCACGGGATTTGAGGGCGGAACTGTGGCGGGCGCACGCGCAAGAGAAGAGCGCATGCGAGCCCGGAGAATCGCGGATAGAAATTCCCGGACCGGGCGGGTGTGCGCGACCCGACCGGCGCGAAAAAGGCGCGCATGCGCCTTAGGGCAGTGCGCAGACACCTTTGGCGCCGCGGTAGGGTCTCTACCGCCTCCGTCCTGTGCGAGTGGAGCGTTGAGGCCTGGGGAGGTTTCTCGCGCGTCCTGGACTGATGCTGTGTTTGGGTCACAGCCGCTTGCCCCCACACACTTCCCTGAGCTTTCCTTGCTCATACACACCCTAAAGCCCTGTTCAGGGTCCGCCTCCGTGGATCCCGAACCCCCTTAACCCTTGACCGTTGTCGTCTCGGTTTCACGCCCAGCGCACAATCCGGGACTGCTGCTCAGGGTGCCAGCGCGGGAGGCGCCTCAGGTACTGAGCCTCGGGCCGGGCCGAGCTCAGGCGGAGGTCCCGTGCATGGAACCTTTTGGGGAAGTGAATCAGGCCGTGGGTGCTCCACTTGAGTCTTATGACAGGGTTCGATTTTTTTTTT
>PVJI01008731.1:0-69338 GCA_004026765.1 Micronycteris hirsuta | reverse complement strand
TCTCTTCGTCCGTTAGTTGTCATTTGTTCTGATCTTTCATTTTGGCCATTTTCATTCTTTTTTATCTCGGCGCACCTGTTGGAGTCTTAGGTGTTTGTCGGTGCCTGGTAACCTGGGTCGCTTTTTTGTGACGTTTCCTCTGGGGGCAGGGCCTGGGAGGGAGCAATGGCGTCTGCCATTCACCACCACTCCCTATCCCCCTCTGCTCCCCAGTTCCCCACTGCCTTTTCCGCCAGTCTCGGCCCTGCTGGTTCCCATTGGCCTCTCCAGTTACACCGCCGGTCTGCGAGGTTCACCCGTTGCTCGGGGTAGTGTTTTGTTTAGGCGCTAATGGGGTGAGTTCCTCCGGGCAAACTGCCTTTCACTCCGCTCCTCCACTCGGTTCTGCCCCGCTTACCGGCCTGGACGTACGTCCTCCCCAACTTCCTGGGTGTCGGACTTCCCTTCAGTTCGATTCTGTCCATTCTGGTTGTTTATTTTTCGCTATTGAGTTCGTTGTTTAAACTGTCTGGTTGTGAGCGGTGGTGCAGTGCGTCCACCTACGCCGCCATCTTGGCGGAAGTCCACCCCAACAGATAAATTTTTGAAGTCAGTTATCAATATTACAAATGATCTTAGGCAAGCAGTTTCTGTTTTCTCACCTGTAAAAAGTTACCTGATCTAGAGTTCTCTGCACTGTAAAAGTTTAAAGTCTAATTTCCCTACTAGCACAATAGATGGTGCCGAGGGTTGCAGGGTCAGAGTGCTGGGAAAACTCTGCACCAGGGCACACGACTACCACTCTTCAAACAACCCAGACTCTGTCCACTGCTCCCCACAGCCTAGCTCCACCCTCCATCCACCAACACACTTCCCGCCCTAGGGGAGAGGCACTGGGCAGTTTTCACTTTGTCTCCCTCCTTCCCACCATCACAGATGCTCTCAGACTGCGGCCCTCTCTAGGGCAGGCCTTTGGTTTGCTCTATGTGCTGATCAGCTCCTTCCACAGGAAGATGCTCCATAGGAACCCAGAGTTTCCCAAGAATGCCTCAAACGTCTGCCCCCAGAAGAGGTTAGGCAAGAAGGGTTTCCATGGTAGAATAAGCATGAAGCACTAGATTTTTCTCCTGCTTCCTGGATGTAGACCATCAGCATACCATGGTCTCCCAGAAGTTTCTGCAGTAAGGAAGCCTGTTTAAAAGGGGTTTCCACACTCACTTAGCTAGGAAACTTTCTTTTATGTAACACCTACATACATGCCATGGACCTAGTGTTTCTACACACAATTAGATCAGTGCTATTATACTTCCTTGCATTTATATTTTTCCTTTTTTTAAAAATAACATTTTCTTTTTAGCCCTAGCTAGGGTGGCTCAGTGGACTGAGCGCCAGCCTGTAGATTGAGTGCCCGCCTGCAAACTGAAAGGTTACTGGCTCAATACCCAGTCAGGGCACAAGCCTGGGTTGCAGGCTGGGTCCCCAGTTAGGGGCATGCAAGAGGCAACTTATTGGTGTTTCTCTCCCTCCCCTTCCCTCTCTATAAATAAATAAAATATATATATATATATATTTAAAGATTTTATTTATTCATTCTTAGAGGGGAAGGGAGGGAGAAAGAGAGGAGAGAAACAGCAGTGTATGGTTGCCTCTCACATGGCCCTCACTGGGGACCCGGCCCGCAACCCAGGCATGTGCCCTGACAGGGAATCAAACCGGGACCCTCTGGTTCCCAGCCCACGCTCAATCCACTGAGCTACACCAGCCAGGGCTAAATAAATAAAATATATATATTTTTTAAATATTTTATTTATTTATTTTTAGAAGGGAAGGGAGGGAGAAGGAGAGGGATAGAAACATCAATGTGTGGTTGCCTCTCATGTGGTCCCCACTGGGGACCTGGCCTGCAACCCAGGCATGTGCCCTGACTGGGAATCGAACCAGCGACCCTTTGGTTCGCAGCCCGTGCTCAATCCACTGAGCTACACCAGGCAGGGCTTAAATAAATAAAATATTTTTAAAAAATAAAAATAACATTTTTGGACACTTTTTGTTTCTAAGAAAAAAGATTAGTGTAATATGCTAACACTTATGTAAAAATGGAAAGGATATTTCTATACACATTGATTGTAGATGTATAAACTATCTCTGGAATGATTTAGGGGAACTAACCGGTCACTGTAGCCATTTCTAGAGAAGGGAAATGAGTGGCAGGGGGCAGAGGAAAGGGAAGCTTCTTACTGTGTACCCTTTTGTATCACGTGAATATGTTACCTAGAAAGCCATTAAATTAAAATAATAAGTGCTGCCTTTATATGTGAGTGTGATTAGAGCATCATTCTGATACATCCAGGTTGTGGGTTCAATCCCAGGTCAGGGCACATACATGAAGCAACCAATGAATGCATAAATAAGTGGAACAACAAATTGATGTTTCTCTCTTCTCCTTTCTACTCTATCTCAAATCAATCAATAAATAAAAAATAAATAAAATAGCCCTGGCTGGTGTAGCTCAGTGGATTGAGCACGGGCTGGGAACCAGAGGGTCCCGGTTCGATTCCCACTCAGGGCACACACCTGGGCTGCGGGCCAGGTCTCCAGCTGGGGACACATGAGGGGCAACCACACATTGATGTTTGTCTCCCTCTCTTTCTCCTTCCCTTCCCCTCTCTCTAAATAAATAAATAAAACCTTTTTAAAAAGATGCATTTAAAAAATATATATATATATATATAAAAACACTGACAAGTGTGTGTGCATAGTGTGCGCGCACAGGCACACACCAGCCATAACCAACACCAGAGGTAACATAACCACTGTTAATATCTGGTGTTTGTACTTCAGTTTCACTTGTTTCTTTTTGATTTAGTTGCCTGTGATTTTGATGTCATATTCAAGAAATCATTGTCAAGACCTACATTATTAAATTTTCTTCTATTTTTTTAGGAGTTTTACAGTTTAATGTCTTACATTAAGCCTTTGATCCTTTTTGAGTTGATTTCTGTGTATGGTATAAGGCAAAGGTCTAATTTCATTCTTTTGCACGTGGATATATCCAGTTTTCCCAGCATCATTTGTTGCAATTATCTTTTCCCCATAGTGTATTCTTGACACCCTTATCAAAAATCAGTACATGTGTGGGTCTATTTCTGGACGTTCCATCCTGTTGCATTGCTGTGTGTGTCTGTCTTCATGGTAGTATCATACTGCTTAAATCACTGTAGCGTTGGACCATATTAAAATCAGAAAGTGCAATGCCTGCAGCTTTGTTTATCTTCCTCAAGATTGTTTTGGATATTCAGGTCCTTTTGTGATCCCATCTAAACTTTGTTGGTTTTTTTTCTGCTTCTGTGAAAAATGCCATTGAGATTTTGATAGGGATTACATTAAATCTGTAGACCACTTTGGGTAGGATAGGCATTTTAAAAATATCAAGTGCTTTAATCCATAAACATAAAATAAAATCACCTTAAATTAACCTTAATGAAATTAACATAATAAAGGCCATATATGAAAAACCCATAGCTAACATAGTAATCAATGGGGAAATGCTGAAAGCTTTTTGTCTAAGATCAGGAATAAAACAAGGATGCCCACTCTCACCACTTCTATTCAACATAGTCCTAAAGTCCTGGCCAGAACAATCAGATAAGAAAAAAGAAGTAAAAGACACCCAAATTTAAAAAGAAATAAATTTATCTATTTGCACATGACATGATCGTATATACAGAAAACACTAAAAACTCCACAAAAAAACTATTACAACTAATCAACAAATTCAGTAAAGTTGTAGGATACAAAATCAACATACCAAAATCTGTTGCATTTCTTTTTTTTAATATATTTTATTGATTATGCTATTATAGTTGTCCCATTTTCCCCCCTTTATTCCCCTCCACCCCACACCCCCCCCACTCCCCACCCTTTAGTTTTTGTCCATGAGTCATACACATAAGTTCTTTGGTTTGTACATTTCCCATACTATTCTTAACCTCCCCCTGTCTGTTTTCTACCTACCATTTATGCTACTTATTCTCTGTACCTTTTCCCCCTCTCTCGCCCTTCCACACCCCTGTTGATATCCTTCCATGTCTTATATAAATTCCTTTAACATTTCATATAATAAAGGCTGGGTGATGATGAACTCCTTGAACTTGACCTTATCTGAGAAGCACTTTACCTGACCTTCCATTCTTTTTTTTTAATATGTTTTATTTATTTATTTTTAGAGAGAGGAACTTAATATATGGTTGCTGTTCACACACCCCCTACTGGGGACCTAGCCTGCAACCCAGGCATGCACCCTGACTGGGAATCAAACCAGCAACACTTTGGATTGCAGCCCACGCTCAATCCACTGAGCTATACCAGCCAGGGCTACCCTTCCATTCTAAATTAAAGTTTTGCTGGATAGAGTATTCTTGGATGTAGGTCATTGCCTTTCATGACTTGGAATACTTCTTTCTAGCCCCTTCTTGCCTGAAAGGTCTCTTTTGAGAAATCAGCTGACAGTCTTATGGGAAATCCTTTGTATGTAACTGTCTCCTTTTCTCTTGCTGCTTCTAAGATTTTCTCCTTATTTTTAATCTTGGGTAATGTAATTATGATGTGTCTTGGTGTGTTCCTCTTTGGGTCCAACTTCTTTGGGACTCTCTGAGCTTCCTGGACTTCCTGGAAGTCTATTTCCTTCACCAGATTGAGGAAGTTCTCTTTCATTATTTGTTCCAATAAGTTTTCAATCCCTTGGTCTTCCTCTTCTCCTTCTGGCAACCCTATGACTCAGATGTTGGGACATTTAAAGATGCCCTGAAGGTTCCTAAGCCTCTCCTCATTTTTTTGAATTCTTGTTTCTTCATTCTTTTCTGGTTGAATGTTTTTTTCTTCCATGTGGTCCACTGTGGCAGTGATTTCCACAGGCGTGTTAACACGCATGTTCCGGAATTTACGTGTTTTGAGCGCAGCTCCGTGTAATTGCCATGTAGACAAGTGTGGATCATGTCTGTGGAATGGGAACTCTCTAATGGGAACTTGGCAAAGATGTATCTTAAAAAATTCTGGCTTGCTGTGCCCTGCATATTATATTACCCTGGTCCTGCCTGCCACCGGACCTGAATTTACATCCTAATGCCCTGCTAATGAGTAATCTTACCCCTGTTCTGCTTAATCCCATGAATAATCAATCCAATGTAAATATGTCCTAATGCCTCTAATAAAAACCCCGGCTGGGCAAGCCACAAGGCCTTTTCCTGAGATGGGAGGAATTGGTCACGTGGCCCCGGTCTCTCTTTCCCCACGTGTCTCGGTATGAGATTCATACACGCATCGGGTCGTGGTCACCCACGGGTATCGGCAGGTACGAAACCCCCACGACAGTCCACTCCGTTGATTTGAGTCCCAGTTTCCTTCTCATCCCTATTGGTTCCCTGCACATTTCCCCTCATTTCCTTTAGTGTATCCTTCATTTGTTCCTCTAATTGCAACCAAATTTCAACCAATCCTGTGAGCTTCCTGATTACCGGTGTTTTGAACTGTGCATCTGATAGGTTGGCTATCTCTTCATTACTTAGTTGTATTTTTTCTGGAGCTTTGATCTGTTCTTTCATTTGGGCCCATTTTTTTCTTACACACCTCTTATGTATAAGGGCGCGGAGCCTTAGGTGTTCATCAGGGCGGGACAACCCACGTCGTTGTGTTGTGATGCTGCTTGTGGGGGCGGGGCCTGAGAGAACAATGGTGTTTGCTCCGCTCTCCGCACTTCCCCTGCTACCCACAAGAAAGTTGGGCCCTTCTATGCTGGCTCCTGGGTGGGTGGGTGGGCTGGAGTATTTCCAAGTCCCTGTGGGTCTCTCTAGTGAACTCTCCCATGAGGCCAGAATTCCTCCTGCCGCGGCCTCAACCCCCACAGGTGTTTTCAATCTGTGGTTTGAGGCTTTATTTCCCCGTGATGGTGGGTTGTGTGTTCTGCTCCGCTTCCCAGCTTTTTCTCCTGGTTATCTGCGTGGGAATGAGGGACCGCCCGGTCCACCAGTCTCGGCCCCACTGGGTCCAGGTGGGCCAGCCTCAGGTTTTGCTGACAGCGCCAGCTGCGTCTTGGCCAGGAGTGCCTCAGCGGCCTCTCCGGGCAGCCGCAGCATTGCCAGTACCGCTCCGCAAACCGCCGTCTCACCTTACGCTCTCCACCCGGCTCTGCCCCGCTTACTGGCCTGGATGAATGTGTCTTCTTCAACTCCTTGGTTGTCGGTCTTCCACTCAGTTTCATTTTCTGTCAGTTATGGCTGTTTTGTTTTTTAAATTGTTGTTTTTCCTCTTTTGGTTATGCGAGGAGGCACAGTGTGTCTACCTACGCCTCCATCTTGGCAGGAAGTCTGCTGCATTTCTATACACTAACAGAAACTACCCAAAAAGGAAATCAAGGGAAAAAAATCCCATTTACAATAGCATCAAAAAGAATAAAATCCGCCCTGGCTGGTGTAGCTCAGTGGATTGAGCGCGGGCTGGTGAACCAAAGGGTCCCGGTTCGATTCCCAGTCAGGGCACATGCCTGGGTTGCAGGCCAGGTTCCCAGTGAGGGCCATGTGAGAGGCAACCATACACTGCTGTTTCTCTCCCTCTCTTTCTCCCTCCCTTCCCCTCTCTCTGAAAATAAATAAATAAAATCTTAAAAAAAAAAAAAGAATAAAATCCTTTGGAATAAGTTAAGGAAATGAAAGACTTGTACACTGAAAACTATGAAACATCGATGAGAGATAAAGCAGACAATAAATAAATGGACAGACAGTGATGCTTGTACTTTGTACTCTTCAAAGTGTTTTCACAGATGGTATCTCTTCGAGCCTGATGCCAACTCTGTGAAGTAGAAAGGACAGATAAATGCTCGCCAAAGACAAGGAAACCATGGCCCCAACAGGTCTGGATGAGAAGCTGATCACTCAGCTGATCAGTGACAGAGGATTCAATCTACACAGCCCTTGGTTTCGTTCTATGGTCTTACTCAGATGACAGACCACCACTTAATGAGCACCGATGGCATTAAGTGCAGTAGGTCCACAGGGTCATATAACCCCTGAAAGGCACCGCCACGTCAGGCAACATCCCGATGGAAGATAATGCACACAAAAGGCTGGGAAATACAGGATGAGGGCAAAAGTAGGTTTACAGTTGTTCACATGGAATAAATAATAATACAAGAATAAACTCTGTGTCATGCACTCACCACTGTAAACCTATCTGCGCTACCCTGTGTTTACCATGTATCATGTTAAACATTGTTATAAATGTTATGACACACACAGGTGTGCACTCTCCTACTTAATACTCTTCAGTGGCCTCAAGCTCAAACTCACAGCCCTCAGAATAGCAGTCAAGGCCTGTCACAGGCGAGTCCCTCTCCAGGCCCACGTGCCACTGGCCAGCTACCACCCATGCACTGGCTGTGCTCAACTGCTATGGTTGCCCATGTGGACCATGACCTGGGACACACACATTCCCTCTCTGTTTAATATGCACTTCTGGCCCTGGCTAGGCAGCTCAGTTGGTTAGAGCACCGTCCTGACACAACAAGGTTGTGGGTTCAATCCCCCTTCTGATCCCCGGTCAGGGCACAAGAATCCAACCAATGAATGCATAGATAAGTGGGACAATGGATCAGTGTTTTTCTCTCTAAAAAATTAATTCAAAAAAATTTTAATGCACTTCTCATCAAACTAACATCTACTCATCCTTAGTTCAGGCATCACTTCCTCCAGGAAGTCTTTCCTGGAAACAGGTGTGTGTGTGCACATGCACACACAGGACTCTCGGTCAGCTGTGCTTCTACTGCATCCTGTAACTCTGTATCACTTATTCATATCCCTAGACGGGCCCAGGACATGGGCCCTTTCCCCCTCTGCATTGACCAGTGCAGGACCAGGTGCACAGGAAATGCTCAATGCTTACCCAACAAATGTGAGAGCAAGGGAGGCCCAGGATGGTGTTGTTCCTCCAGCAAATGCAATGTTTCGGATGCTTCAGAAGGGGGAACAGTGCTAGAGAATCAAAGTGTCTGGGCAGGACTAAGGGGAAGGTACACCTTCCCTGCCTGTGGAAAATACCTCAGGTGACTTCAGTGTGAGCTTTTGTCTATTCTTCCCTTGACTCCTGAGACAGGTGACTAGGAGGCTGATCCAGGAGTAGGGAAGCCTCAGCCAGTCAACAGAGCCAAAGTGAGCAGTAAGCTGTTCACAGCTAAAGACCCAGAGGTCCAGAGACGTGAGCTAACTGACCTGAAGGCTCCCAGCAACTTAGCAACAGGGTCAGTTCCACATTTGAGTGTTGGAATCCTAGTTCAGGACTCATTCTGCAGCGCCAGGCACCCTTCGGGATCTGAGCACAGGACAAAAGAGGGCTGTGTACCTGACCAGCACCAAGCAGTCTAGGGTATAACCGGAAGGAGAGGACAAAAGGACAGAGATCTGGAACATGAACACTTACCAGGCTAGCAATAATTAGCACAGACCGCAGAGGAGATGGGCTATCTAGAGAACAAGAACTCAGAGAAGTATTTTCTACTTCCTCCATGCTGGAGATACCGTGTGTTTATTTTCCTGACTTTGACTCTGGACAAGGCACAGGCTGCGAATTCTCAGATACCTTAGTTTTAAAACAACCCGCAAAGTGCTGTTACATCCTCGTTTGTACCACGAAGACAACAGAGCTGAGAAATGTTAAGTAACTAGCCCAAGGTCACACGGCTAATAAGTGGCCAGGCGGGCATCTGACCCCGAGTTTCCTCCACTAATCAGAGTGGTTCTGGGTGATGTGAAAACTTTAAACTACAGCTTTCAGTGACTCTTCAAGTCCCAGGAGCGTGGCACAATGAGAAAGGGAAGATGACCATGTTTAAAACAAACAAAAGCACGGAGCTGACCAACATTCTAAGACATTCGCCTCTCAGTGAGCAGCAGAGTAAAGAATGAAAACATCTGAAATTCAAGAATGAGCCCTGGCTGAGTAGCTAAGTTGGTTGGAACGTCATCTCAACGTGCCATGGTTGCGGGTTCAATCTCCAGTCAGGGCACACGCAGGGAACAACCAAATAATGCATGAATAAGTGGAACAACAAGTTGATGTTTGTTCCTCTCTCTCTCCCCCTTCCTCTTTCTCTCCCTGAAAAAAAATATCTTGCCAAAACTCAAGAATGACACAATAATTTGTTTTTCCTTGAAGAGCAACAGACGCGTAAGTACACCAGTGACAAGAGACTCCACTAATGGTGGGCATGGGGAAAACCAAAAAGCACCCAACGCAGGCACGCAGCAGAGGGAACAGCGCGCCAAAACCACCTATGTGAGAGACCAGCTTGTTGAGAGGGCAGCACCCACATTTGGCGGAAGGGAAAATGTGATGGTCAGTCTTACGTGTCAGCCTAGATAAGCTACAGCCTTGTTTTCCAAACGCTAACCCAGGCATGGCTGTGAAGCTATTTTATAGATGTGGTTAGTAAGGGGGCTTATTCTACATAATCTGTGTTTCAATCAATTTAAAGGACTTAAGAGCAGAACTGAAGAAATTCCACCTGTGAGTAGCACCTTTGGCTTGTGCCTGAGATTTCCAGCCAGACCTTCATCATGGCCAGACCTACCAATTTCGGACGTGCCTTGCCAGCCCCCACAATCACGCAGAGTCAATTCCTGGTAGTCTGTCTCGTACTGGTTCTGTTTCTCTGACTGAACCTTGCCTGATACAGGAAGGCAGGCACCTTTTAGCAGGTGGAGAGAAAGAGGAGGTTTAGGATGGAAATGGATTAGAGAGCCTTGCAGTGCATGTTAAAGGCTCTGGACTTTTACTGAGAGACTAAGGGGAGCAGCAGACAGCGTCTGAGCAAATAAAGAGCAGAATTAGATCTGTCTGTTAGAGTGTCACAAGTCTGTCTACCTGTGGGATGGAGCGTAAACCGGAGTGTACGGGGTCGCACAGGAGATGGCACCACAAAAAGGGAGGAAGCTGGAGCCATGCTTCACAGAGGAAATGGTGAGATCTGGTGGATAAAAGCCCAGCGGTGGCAATGGAGAAAAGGGACGGATCTGAGAGACACTGAAGACTGAGCCTCATGGAACTTGGTGACCTACAGGCCTGGGGCAGGAGAAACAGGGTGTAGTAATACAAGCTGATTTTCAGGTTAATGGCTCTTTTCATCCCACTGGGCCTCAATGTGACATGGCAGCAACTGGAGGTGTCTTTTCTCACCCACTGGTTGCCTAATCAAAACATGGAGCTAGAGATTCTCATTAGCCACCCAGACGTTGCATACAGGTCATCCAGCTTACCAGACACCCTGTTGTGAGCCCTTTGGCTCTTTCAAACCGAACCCTTCAACTGCCCCTGCACAGAATAAGGTAAAAGGCAACATCTGGCAGAACAAAGCCAGAAAAATATAGCTGGAAAGACCCTGGGTGGGAAGGAGGGAAGTGAGAGCAGAGGCATGGTCAGAGCAGCTGCTTCTGCCATTTTCTGGGCCTTGGAGTGGACTAAAGGTCTGCTGGGAATCTGATACCCTCTTGGGGAGTGTGTATGCCCCTGAAAAATACCAGGGTCTTTGCAGGAACCCTGGGAGGACTGGTGGCGAACAGAGGGGAAGGCAAGAAACTCAAGCAACACCAGTCAAATCACAGCCTTCATTCTGTCCCGTGTCTACAAAATGGGGAGAATTTTTGCAACTTACCACCTAACAGAAGAAAAGGGATATAAGCAAATTTGAAACGATCTTGTCATGACCAGGAGTTTCTCTATGACCTAGTCATTGCTCATCAACAGAATGACATTTTAGAAGAAAAGGCAGGAATTAAAAACATTCATTACTGAGGTTTCACTCCCAGTAATGATGAACAACATCCTATTAGACCAACCCTTTTGCCAATAACAACTATAACTCTGGACAAAATATAAAAACCTTTACCTGAAGGTACTAAAAAGCAACCAAAACCAGGAAGAAACTGGGGGGTTGGTTCTTCTGGAAAGAAATGGCACTGGGTAAGTTTCCCAATTTTTACAGTTCTTCACCTAAAGGCAGGCCCCATTAGGAGCCAGGCCAGGGGGCTAAAACTTTGGTAGAAACCCACAGTCTTACTAACTTAAAGAATCTAAGGACACGGTTTGGGGTGCCTACAACAGCAGGAAAGTGATATTGGAAAAGACTGAGTCACAGATATGAAACCCCAAATTTTGCATAAACACTCAGCCTGACTTTATGGCTGAAATATGAACTCCACCTGCAAAGGGCACAGGCAGCCTACCATAAGAGAGCTTAGCTGCCATTTACTGCAGAGGAGATAGTGTTCAAATTTGGAGGCCAGCCACATGAAGTACCTCATAAAGTAAACAAACAAACAAACAAAAATCAACACTGTGTAGAGGAACATACAACCCAGAGTCTCTACAACATATCAGTCATAACGGTAGAGATACAATCCACGGTATCACACAACAACCAAAAAAGGAAAATGTGGCCTATTCAAAGAAAAGGCAACCAATGAGACTGACTGGCTAACCTAGAGATGAACAAGATGTTAGAATTGTAAGTATTTTAAAGATTTTATTTTTATTTTTTTTAGAGAGGGGAGGGGAGGAAGAAAGAGAGGGAGAGAAACATCAATATGTGGTTGCCTCTCACATGCCCCCTACTGGGGACCTGGCCCGCAACCCAGGCATGAGCCTTGACTAGGAATCGAACCAGCGACCTTTCAGTTTGCAGGCCGGCACTCAATCCACAGGCTGGCACTCAATCCACTGAGCCACACCAGCCAGGGCTAGAATTATAAGTATTTTAAAGAAACCGATATAACTATGCTGAAAGATAAAATAAAATATATGCTGACAATGAACAAATTGGAAATATTGTCAGAGACTTTAGGATATTTATTTTAAGATAACCAAAGGGGATCTACCCAAAAATAAAAATATAGGTCCATACAAAGACTGACACAGAGATGCTCACAGCAGCATTATTCATAGTGGCCGAACAGCGGAAACAACCCACATAAGTAAGCATCCAGTGATAAATGGATAAGCAAAAGTAGTCCACACAATGGATTATTTTTCAGCTGTAAAAATGAATGAAGTTCTAACACATGATACAACACAGATAAACCTTGAAAACATTATAAGTGAAAGAAACCAAGCACAAAACCCCATACATTGTGATTCCATGTAAGTGAAATCTCTAGAACAGGCAAAGTCAACGTGTGGCAGAGACAGAACAGAGGGTAGATCCGTGGCGGACAGGAGTGTGGAGGGGCACAGAGAGGCTGCTAGTCCTGGAACTAGATCACGGTGATGGTGGCACAGCACTGTGCAGATCCTAAACCCCCTGAATTATGCAGTTTAAAATGGTAACTGTTTTGCTATGTAAATAATATTTTAATTTTTTAAAGGTAAGGTACAAAAATTATGGAAAACTGGGTGATGAATATAGAACTCTGTAATAGCTTTGCAATTTTTCTATAAATCTAAAATTATTCCAAAATACAGTTAATTTTAAAACAATACTATTTACGCCCTGGCTGGAGTGGCTCAGTGGACTGAGTGCTGGCCTGTGAAGCAAAGGGTTGCTGGTTCAATTCCCAGTCGGGGCACATGCCTGGGCTGCAGGGCAGGTCCCTAGTAGGGAACACATGAGAGGCAACCACACATTGATGTTTCTCTCATTCTCTTTCTCCCTCCCTTCCTTCATGTCTAAAAAATAAGTAAATAAAATATTTTAAAAATAAAATAATACTATTTATAATAGCATCTAAAACATAAAGTTCTTAGGAATACAAACTTGACAAAAGATATTCAAGACCTGTACACCAAAAAGCACATTAAGGGCACTCAAACGGAGAGATATATCATGTTCATGAAATGTTAAGATGTCAATTCTCCCCAAATTAGGTGACCAATTCTCCCAGTGTGCCTGGGACTAAGGGGGTCCCAAGATGGCAAGACCATCATTTCTAAAACCAGGGCAGTCTCAGGCAAACCAGGATGAGTTTCTTATCTAATTTCCTATTGATCTACTATTTCAATACAATCCCAGTCAAAATCCCAGCTGGATTTTTTTTTTAAAGAAACCGACAAACGGATTAAAAAATGTATATGGAAAAACAAAGAACCTAGAGTAACCAAAACAATTTTTAGGAAGAACAAACGTAGGAGCCTCCCACTATCTGATTTCGAGTCTTAACTATAAAGTGCGACAAGGCAGTATATGGCATTGGTGAAAGGACAGGCTCGGGGTCAGTGGAAATAGACCCTGACACAGCCAACTGATTTTCCACAAGGCTGCAAAGGCAATTTAGTAAGAAAGGCTAGTCTTTTTAACAAACTGTCCTTGAACAAATTAGACACATAGACACAAAACAAAACTCAGCCTATGCCTCATATCCTTCACAAACATCATCACGAAATGGATCATAGACCCAAATGCAAAACCATAAAACTTCTAGGAGAAAACACAGAAGAAAATTATTGGGTTAGGCAAAATTTCTTTTCTTTTCTTTTCTTTTTAAAGATTTTATTTATTTATTTTTAGAAAGGGGAAGGGAGGGAGAAAGAGAGGAAAAGAAACATCAATGTGTGGTTGCCTCTTGTGTGCCCCGCACTGGGGACCTGGCCTGCAACCCAGGCATGTGCCCTGACTGGGAATCGAACTAGTGACCCTTTGGTTTGCAGGCAGAAGCTCAATCCACTGAGCCACACCAGCCAGGGCAAAGCAAAATTTCTTTATAGAGGAAGCAAAAAGTATAATCCATAAAGAAGAAAATAGATAAATTAGACAATCAAAATTTAAAACTTGTATGCAAAAGAGACCATTGTAAAACTAAACAAGCAAGCCACAGGTTAGAACGTAGTCACAGAGCACATCTCTAACAAAGGAGTGGTATTTAGGACATATAAAGAATTCCTACAATTTGACAATAATAAAATAAAATAATAAAATATTAGTAAAAAGATAATGCAATAAAAAAAGCAAAAGATTTGGACAGACATTTCACAATGGAGATTGATAAGCACATGAAAAAGTGTCGAGGCCTGGCCAGGGAGCTCAGTTGGTTAGAGCATCATCCTGACACGCAAGGTTGAGGGTTCAGTACTGTGTCAGGGCACACGCAAGAACCAACCAACGAAGGTATAAATAAATGGAACAGCAAATCAATGTTTCCCTCTCTCTCTCCAAAATCAATTTTAAAAAAAGTAAATATAACCTACTCAATGAGTTCTTCTAGGTAAGAAACCAAGAAAAATAGAAGCATATTGCCCTGGCTGGTTGGCTCAGTGGACTGAGTGCTGGCCTGTGAACCAAAGGGTCGCAGGTTCGATTCGTCTAGGGCACATGCCTGGGTTGCAGGCCAGGTCCCCAGTAGGGGGCACACAAGAGGCAACCACACATTGATGTTTCTCTCCCTCTCTTTCTCACTCCCTTCCCCTCTTTAAAAATAAATATTTTAAAAATTAAATAAATTTAAAAAAGAAAAATAGAAGCATTAAAAAGCTTGTACATTAATATTTACAGAAGTTTTATTCATAATAGTCATAAACTGGAAAAATATCCCAGGTATCCATCTAAGGGAAAATGGATAAACTGTGGTATATTCATAAAATGGAATTCTACTCATCAATAAAAAGGAACAAACTAGTAATACAAGAAAGATGAATCTCAGGAACATGAAGCTGAGTAAAAGAACCCTCACACAAAAGAGTACATGATAATGATTCCATTTACATGAAGTTACTGAACAGGCAAAATTTACGGTTAAAAGAAAATCAGAAGAGTGGTTACTTACAAGGGTAGGAGCAGAGGTGATTGGGAAGGGGCAAAAGGGAACTTTCTGGGGTAATGATAGTGTTCTAAATCCTCTTAGAAGTTTGGGTTACACTCATTTATTTATGTATTTGAAAAATGCATCAGATGTTCCACTTAGGATTTGCGCATGTCACTCAATGTAAATTTCACCTTAAAAATTCCATTGGCTACTAAAACCTACAAGATGCCCTACTGCCATTCAAGGCAGCACCTCAGAAAGAAAACAGAATCGGAGCTGGACCACTCCCTCTCCTCACCACCTCCACGCGCTCCCCTATGCCATTCCCTAAATCACAGAACAAGTCAGATGACGTTTCAGATGTCTGGTACTATCAGGCACCCATATCCTTGAGCTGATCCTCTCCCACACAAGATCCCAGAATGGATTCTGAAATCACTCATTTACAACTCGCATAAATTAGTGACTGGTCTCTACTCTTCAAGGGCACTTGCAATTTTGCCTTGATGCATCTCTCTGTGCTCACAGATGTTTCAGGAAGCAGGCAGGAGGGTCATGAGGAGAGGTGGCAAGATTCTCACACTAATTCTCCTTCACCAGCTTGACCTGCCTGATCTGTAGACTCCGGCCCTCCTCCCCAAAGGCACACACCCGGGCACTCTGGCCTAACTCAATCGGAGGCAGAGCCTGCAGTGCCCACACAGGTCACTGTGGGTGGAGAGGACTGTGAACCAGCCAGCTTCCAGAACTTAGCTTCCTACTCAGCTATCCCCTCTATTTTTTTATTTTTTGATCCTTACCCAAGGACATTTTTTCATTGCCTTTAGAAAGAGAGGAAGAGAGGGAAAAAGGGAGGGAGAGAGGGAGGAAGGGGAAGAGAGAGAGAAGAAACATCAATGTGAGAGAGAAATATCAATTGGCTGCCTCTGGCATGCGCCCCAACCAGGGATCAGACCCACAACCCAGGCATGTGCCCCAACTGGGAATCAAACCAACTGAGCCACACAGGCCAGGGCAGCTGTGCCCTCTTGAAATGAATGTGGAAGAAACAAATCGACTCCACTTTCTCTTTGAGAACATGCAACTCTGAATGAAAGATATATGAAAATACAGAAACAATGAATTAATGAAACATAGAAACACAGAATCAAGAAAGCAAGTATTTTAAAAGAGCCTTAGGCATTCTTATTCAGTGAGAAAAGATGGAAGGCCATGACGGAGATGAAAGGGTAGCCATCTCAGCTATAAATTTCAGGAGAAGGGAACGAACTTGTTTGGCCAAGTGGCCATCCCTCCCTTACCCCAGGAAGCCATCATCAATCCTTCACTTACCTAGTAGGTATGGACCCAGAGTAACAACTGATTCACCCAAACAAATACAGGTGTCCTCCGCACCGCCCCACCCACCCCCGCCACCACCTGCTGTGGCTCAGCTAGGTAAACAGCTGTGTCTCTCTCCAGCTTCCAGAGCTCACCCCTTTCATCTGCTAATGTCATTTGCTAATTTAAAAGAAAGAAAAAGGAAAGGAATAAAAAAGAAAATACTTGACTAGAGCACAAAAGAACAGTTAGCTCCACGTTATCATGCTAAAAATTCTACACTGTACACCTGAAACTAATGTAAAGTAATATTTAATGTTGACTGTATTTGAAAAATAAAATAATAATAATAAAAAGATCCTAAGTCCTTCGATTTCGGGAAATGCTCTCAGCCTGAGAAATACTGTCTCACCAGAGGGAAGATGAAGTGGAGAACGAAAAGGTACAAAATATGCAGCAAACCAAACTCCTACAGACCTCCGAATTAGGTCTGCTGTATCTGGGGCTCGGGTCACTCCTGTCTGTTTGGCCAAGGCACTCAAATCATCACATCTTATGAGGATCCAGGAGCCTCAGGTCAAGAAAGACCCATGGGAGCACAGAGGGTTTATAAAGCTCATGGCCGTACCCCTTTCACTGCCAGCATTTTGTCTCAACTGGCAACACTTTTATGTAGGAGTAAGAAAGCCTTAAAAAAAAAAAAAAAGGCAGCAAAGAGACCAAATTGATGTAACCAAACTGATCTTTTGTTTCTTTTTCTAGGATTCTGCTGGTTCCCACAAACTAACAAGAATGGTGAGAAACCTGCAATAGTGCACAGCTGCCCTTCCCTTGCCTCCCTGGAAGCCCATTTTAGCTTCTGGAAGCCAATGCTGCCAGACTCAGGAAAGCAAGCAAACTGAAACTCCCAAGTTCTTCCAGGCAAGGCAGCTCCTCCTGCCTTCTCCACCTTCTGGGGCTCTGAGATGGCCCAAGAGCCACCTGGATGCCTTTTCCCCTGACCCTAGGATCCCACATTAGATTAGTAATTAGCCATTCTATTCAAAACCACCTCCCCCCATGGGAGTTCATTGACCTGCATCAGATAAGATCTTTCCCCATTTTGTTCCTCAAAATGTCCCAACAGGTGGTTTTGGACAATTCCAGCTATATGTTTTCATTCTTAACAGGACTCTGTTAAAATCCTCAAAATCATTTCTGCCAAGACACCCCACCCAAGTCAGGGATGATGACCCAGCATGAAGACCACTGCACTGCACGCTCCGCAGGATTCAGTGTCCGCCGCATCCCTAGTTATGCAATGAGGTAGCATTGCCTAGCGGGTGGAGGGCCAGAGCATCTGGTGGTGTGTTCACTTTGTCCACTGCGTCAGCACACAGGGACAAGCCAGGAACCAGCATTCACCCCTGCTCACTGGACTCCAGGCAGTGGCATCACGGCTGACTCTGGCTTAGCACAAGCCCTCTCTATTTCACCCTCAGGTCTAGACCCAGCTCCACCTACCCCCTTTCTGCATACACTCGACGCATACCCTCTGAAAGGGGGTGGGGGAACCAGAGAATGCAACTGCTAATTCAAACCAGAAAAACCGAGGACACAGAACTGAAAAGAGTTTTTCATCCAGCCTGTCTGAAAGACCCCTTTCCTTGTGAGAATGTTGGCTTTCAGAGCCAAAAACCTATTTTCTTCACTCACTCCTGCGAGTAAAAGGAGATGAAATGTTATGTGGCTTTGGAAATGAGCTCTTTTTTTGCTCTTAAAGGAAGAAAAGGGGTGTGTGTTGGGGTGGGGTGGGGAGGAGATGCCAGACGGAATGGTAATGCACAGAGGAGGTGACAAACCAAGGTTTAACCTCACTGACCTGGGATGTAGAGACATCGCCTCTGAGCAGATGAGGCACAACATCAAGTGCCTCTGACCCCCGGGGGCTAAAACAAATGTTTTCTATTTGCTACTGCTCCTCTGAGGAGGAGGATTTATGGACTGAGAGCAGGATTCTTTGGTAGGAGTCAAGATTCAGGGCTGGAACAACTGGTGACTTGTCAACAGCACACCATCAACTCGTTGTCACAAGCCCACAGACACGCAGACAGACAGACCGGGCTGTTTAGTGGCCGCTGCCAGAGAACACTCATTCAGAGGTGCCGTGGTTCAGTTTCTCAAATGAGAAGCTATTTTACACAGGCAAAAAGCTGCTGCCTGTCTTCGAACAAATGGGCTCTCTGAAAAGACTGGAAAGGAGGAATTCTATTTAGCCGATAGGATGTGTCCAGAGAGCCATTTGTCATTTCTTTTACCCAAGCAGTTAACGACCCCAAACCTTCTGCTAGGCCCTGGTCCAAGACCGGCACACCACCCAATACAGCAGTATATGAAAACCAAAGACTCTGCTCCAAGTCTGTAATTTAAAAGTAAATAAATAAACAAATAAATAAATAACACCCGGCAGCCAGTTCAGAATCCGTAGGTGCTGGTGAACCCCTAATGCTCCCCCATGGGGCGAAGACAGAGGCCCCTATCTCCTGACGGACCCTCTGGCTCCACGAGCACAAAGTCTTTCTCCCCAGGCAATACTTTCCTAAGTAGAAGTTCCTTCCGCCGGGTACCTGTGAGCTCCCCTGGCTGAAAGATTTAGGGAATGGAGGCTTCCTGGAGTTGGCCCCGGGCGGCGGCCAGGCGCTCCCTGGGGGGCAGAGCATCAGTGTCCCAGCTGAAGGGAATGCCTTGGGAGGACAGCCCTCCTCCAGCCACAGGCCTGTTTTTTCATCCTCTCACCCCAGAGTTAAGCCGGGAGGTACACGCGCCCCGGCAACCAGGGCTCGGGCTCCGCACCACGCGCGGGGCGCCCCTCCCTCCCTCCCTCCCTGCCCCGCACTTACCCACCGCCCTGATGCGGAAGCCTCGGGGCGGGCGCAGCGCGCGGCGGCCCCAGGCGTCGCGCAGCACCTGCAGGCTGGCGGGCGGCGCGTGCACCAGCAGCACCCCCGGGCGCAGCCAGCCCTGGAAGGTCAGCCGCGAGGCGGCGCGCGCCAGCCGCGAGTTCCAGAAGCAGCGCGCGTTGGCGCGGCGAAAGGCGCAGAACACCGCGCGCCCGCCGGGGTCCTCCGCGACCCCCGCCGCCTTCGGCGCCTCCAACCGGCAGAGCACCAGCGCCAGCGAGCCCGGCGCCAGCTGCACCGGCCGGGCCATGCTGTGCGGGCGATCGCAGCCTGCAGCCTAGCGCATCGACGGGCGCGCGGGCGCGGCGGCCGCACAACACTGGTGGTTTAGGCGTCGCACGCCTGGCGGGAGGGATCGGCTTACTGAGCGCGGCGCCGGCGGTCCAGAAACCGGACTCGAGGGGGCGGGGTCAGCTGTGCTCCGCGAGGCCGGAGGTGGGGCGGGACGTGCGGCCCTGGGGCTCTGGGGCTGGTCGCTTCTCTCACCCGCGAGGCGCCCAATGAGGGTTTCCAAGTGCCCAGTCACCAGGTCACTCTCCACACCTCAGCCACAGCAATGCCCGCCCCACCCCTGGCGACTCCCTTTACTTCCCAGCTCCTCGGCAGCCCGGAGCTCCCCCTGCTCCCATGGGCCCGCACTGGAGGCTGTTTCAAGTCCTAGCGGAGCCCCGCAGCCCCTAGACAGCCGAGCCGCCTCCGACCGAGGCGCTAGCTGCATGGCCAGGGGTCCCCAAAGGCGCGAGGATCAGGGTGGCCGCTGTCTCCCTGGCTTTGTAGTCGCTCCCAGTGAGAGAGCTCTCGAGGGACAGACAGCCTAGAAGTGCCATGAACCTCGCTCAGGCCGTAGTCAGAAACCCAGGTTTGAGTCTCCCTCAGCTCCTAACTTGTTTAGGCCTTTTACTTCCCCTCTCTGAGCTTCATCCTACTGTCCTGTAAAATCTGGAGTTGGGCCCTGGCTGGTGTGGCTCAGTGGATTGAGTGCCGGCCTGGGAATGGAAAGGTCACCGGTCCAATTCTCAGGGCCCATGCCTGGGTTATGAAGGGCCAGGTCCCCAGTTGGCGGCATGTGAGAGGCAATCGATCCATTGATGTTTCTGTCTCTTTCTCCCTCCCTTCCCCTCTCTCTAAATAAAATCTTTAAAAAGTTTTTAAAAAGAAATCTGGAGTTGGGACTCTAGCCTTAAGGACCTTGTCATCCAACTTTCTAAGATTCTAGGATCCGATCCTGTCCCTGGGACATTTGTGATAAGGGAAGTAAAGTGTCCAGAGGTGTCCTGGGTTGGATCTGGGGATACTTGCAATCTGTCAGAGCACTGTAGCCAGTGCCTCAGAGCAATGAGGGACAATTGAGATGAGCTGAGTGAGGGCTCCTCGAGGAATTGGGAAAGGTGGGGAAGTGCATTACTAACACAGAAACAGGTAGTCTAAGAGGGAACAGAGGTGACTGGCAAGACCCCCTACTCCCTCACTAATCATCAATAACAACTGTAGTAATCTGAGATAACTGTACCTGGTCCCTAGTGAGTCATTATCACAATAAATAATAGATGATGTTGTTCAATAACAATCACTAACATTTATTGAACACTGTATACCTGGGTATGAATGTCACAACTCTGTATTAACTTCTATTAACATCTATGATTTACGGATAAGAAACTGCAGCTAGGTTAGATTAAGATGCATTTCCCAGTCACGGAGATAGTAAGAAATGGAGTCAGACAACTGCCAAGTCAAGGTTCCCTCTGACAAATAAATATGACAAAATTTTCAGTTCAAAGAAGTGTGCAAGCCTGAGAGAACACTCACATCTGAATCTGTCTCTAAGGTGGATGGATGGATAAATACAGCACAGAGCCCAAATGAACTAAACTCCCATGTCTGTATGATCCACAAGGAGAACAAAAAGCTCCTCCTCAGAATTCTGTCTCAGCATGAGTAACTATGACTTTGAACTACATAGAGTAGCATCCAGTACAGTGTCTTTTCCATAATAATTATGACAATAATGATTCCCATTTACTCTCAGTTACTCTCTGCCTAGGGTTTTACATGTGTGATCTAACTGTATTCTCAAAATTTACCCTCTGAAAGGGGTAATATTATTAAGCCCCATCTTTCACAAGAAAAACTAAAGTTTAGAAAGTTGAGGCATAGATCCCAGTATCTCCTTGCCTACTCACCTGGCTAGAGAGGGAGGCCAGAAGACCATCATCATGACTCATGGGACCTGCCTGGTGTGAAAATTGACCTGAACTTGATTCTGTTGCCCAAGGATTTTCATTGGAGATACACAGAGACAATCAGGCCCTTGTTAGCAGAGTCTGTCACTGCAAGGATGCCCCAAGGTAGACCCAGCGATGAGGTTTCATGGCCTGAAGTTATGAGATAGAACTGTCTTAAACTGTGGAAACTTTTGTTTAGATTTGCAAAATGTCCCTTGTTCTATTTAAGCTAGTCCAATTAGCAAAGGAGGAAAAAAAATAAGGAGAAAAAATTTAAACTGTACAGTTAAATATGTATCCACTCATTTTCCCCAAGGATCAGCTACCCATCCACCCCCAAATTCTCAAACTCCCACAAAATGGAATGTGTCTTAAATGTTAAAAGGAAAACTATAGGCCTCCATCCCGAATGGCCTGCATTACATGGCAGAAGTAGAGAAATGGAACTTCTCAAGGCCTTCCATCTTTGTGGTCCTTGTAGACCGGATACAGAAACATTCATTCTCCACTTTAAGAGGCACCAACTGGTCAACTAACCTAAAAATTCTCAGGATAGAGGGATTTTTAATTTTTGACATTTTCAGTGGACTCTATGCCTGAGAAAGGGCAAAGTAATTTTAACTCTATATACAAATCCAAAGTGTATGCTAGGCAGTCATTTAGAAAATTGACAGAACTTTATATACTTATTACAAGACAATATCTCAAATATATTTTTAGAAAAAAAAAAAGCAAATAGAATACTAGGTCTGGTATGCTAGACCAACTACTGTGTTAAAAAAATAAAAATAGGTTACCTGGCCAGGTAGCTCAGTTGGTTAGAGCATCATCCTAATACACCAAGGTTGTGGGTTCGATCCCACAGTCAGAGCACATAAAAGAATCAACCAATGAATGCATAAATAAGTGGAACAACAAATCAATATTTCTCTCTCTGTCTCTCTCATCCCTACTCACCCTCTGTTCCTCTCTCTCTCTAATCGTGAGTAAATCAGTAAATAAAAAAATAAAATAAGTCTCTAGGGCTTTTTTTTTTTTAAAGAAAAGATAGGGCCTGGCTGGTGTAGCTCAGTGGATTGAGCGCAGGCTGGGAACCAAGCGGTCCCGGTTCTATTCCCAGTCGGGGCACATGCCTGGGTTGCGGGCCGGGTCCCCGGTGAGGGCCATGTGAGAGGCAACCATACATTGCTCTTTCTCCCTCCTTTCTCCTCTCTCTGAAAATAAATAAATAAAATCTTAAAAAAAATAATAATAAAATAAAGAAAAGATAGGCACATATATTCATGTACTGTACCTGGAAATTCTGTAGAAGGGTAAGGGTACATTAGAAGCTGATGTTAACCATGGTTACCTCTAGAGAAAGGAACAGGGAACAGGATAAAAGAGAGCTTTTTTTTCACTGAGCATTAATTACCATATGTAAATACTTGTTCAACAAATACTTCCAGAAATACATATCAGGGCTTTAAGAGATTATCTCTGGTCATTTTGACAAATGGGAATTTTAACAACTGTCAACTTTATTCCCTCAGGAGTGAATAATTGCTAACAATTTACTTCACTTCTCTCCGATTTCCAGATGATCTTTCTCTTATCCCCCCGAATCCTGCCTGGAATTCCTGCCCAGATAATCCCACTTTAGGAAGACGTGTCTCCAAAGTCACTGTTAAGGCACACACACATCATCACATTTTCGTGAAGATTCTTTTAGCTCATCCAATTTGCTGTTGACTTCAAAAGTACAATGGCCTCTCACAGGACAGGATGCAGGATCCGTAAGGAGCTCTGGGGCTCCGGCACCACTGGGGAAGATCAGCATGGTTTGTCCTAGAGGAGAGAACGGGAAGCCGGGGCCTGTAATTGAATTGAAGGAGTGACACCAATGGGAAATACCTTTTCCGAGAGGGGCCCATGTGGAGGAATACTTGCTGAAACTTTTGGAGACTAGACCAAGGGATTGGCCTTGAGAACAGTGCAAGGGTCTCTGAGGCAATACCATAAAGACCAGCGTGGGGGCCTCTCTGAGCCAACGCAGAGCGTCGGAGCTTGGTAGTCAGCGGCGGAGGAGCAGCCCTTGACATCGGTGCTGTGTGGCAGTATGTACCCGGGTGACTGTAATGAGCACCCTTCGGAAAGGCTGGGCCCCGTTCCTCATTTTCTGCACATGTGTAAGTCCCAGTGTGGTTTTTTGTTTTTGTTTTTTTGTTATTTGACAACTTCAAGGAGTAGAATACCCAAAACATGGTTAAGATTCAATCTTTGGCCAACTCAGGCAAAGGGAACTTGGAGTTTGATTTTATTTGGTTTAGAAAACTGAGCCTGAAAAAGAAGAAATTCACACTTGCTACATTATAGTTGCTATAGAAGGTAAACTGGATCATTTGATGCCTGGTGTTTGTCCTAAGCAGAGTGTTCAATGCTCTTCAGAGCCTGACTCCAGCCTGTCTTTCTAGCTTCATCTCCATTTCCATTCCTGACCTCTTTTCTTTTTTGTTTTCATCACTTGGTTGCCTCTCGCATGCCCCAGTTGGAGACCTGACCCGCAACCCAGGCATGTGCCCTGACTGGGAATTGAACTGGTGACCTTTTGGATTACAGGCTGGCACTCAATCCACTGAGTCACACCAGCCAGGCCTGCCTTCCTTCTTTAATCTACACCAAGAATCTTGTGATCCAGCAACCCCAAATTACACACCTTTCTAAGGAGATGCTCCCACGTCTTTACTCACACTATTCCATCTGCCTATAAGGCCTTTTCTCTTTCTATCAGGTGGTATCCCTACAAAATCCAGCTTATAAAGCCTGTGACACATCCAGGAAGATTTCATCTGTTCTTGGAGCACATTGTTAACACATATGTTAAGGGCTATAATATTTAGTTACCTGTCCCATCAGGCAACCCGAGAGTCCTTGAGGGCCAGGCTCTTGCCCTATTCATCTCTATGACCCAACACACAGCCCAGCGTCTGGGCTATAGATTCATCCCACCTAAATCAAATCTAATTTAAGTAGTGTGTTTTCTCAGGATGGCCGTGCTCTTGCTGCTTTCTCCGTGGTCCGGTGTACACAAACACAAACACATTTCTGGTTCCAGGGTAAATCACAGGAAGATCTGGTTGTCCAACCGTCCGTGCCCAGGGCAAAGCTTTGAGGACAGGCACACCCAGGACTCACACCAGGGCACCTGAATTTCGGTGACTTGTCTGGAGTCTGTTTACAACACACACGTTATACTGAGGATGATGTTTCAATTAATCACCTTAAAATTTTTTCCACAGCAAATTCATCGGGCAAAAGCTCCTATACCTTAATTCAAAAAAAAATCAAGCTTTGACACTTAAAGCTGATTTAGAAAGCATTTCCTATTTAGATTCTCTTTATTATGATCATTTCTACTTCTACAGCACCTTTCTTTCCTTTACTAGAAAAAAACAGCCCTGGAGACTTTTGTTTCTATTTCTCAAATGAAAATGTAAGGTTTTGCTAAGCAAAATGTAAGGTGTTGACGCAAAGAGCAGAGAAAAGGAGGTGGGGGCAGGAGAAGGACATTTAATGACATTTCTTTTCTTTTTCTTTTTTTCTTCATTCGTGGGTAAGACTCTGGACCACAGTAGCTTCATCTGTTCAATGGCAGTAAAAATACCTGGCCGACCTGAAGGATTTCTTAAGGTCCCTTCCAGGTTCAGGATCCCACAGCTCCACTTTCACACCCAAAGACAGAAACCTAACGCACCTTGAAATAGTCATTGAGTCCCACGAGGTACTAAGAGAAGCAAAATCAGAGCCTGAGAGCCAGATATCCCCAGAGATGATTCTGATTTGCCTTTAAACAATTCACTTCTTACCTTTCCAGTGGTAAGAGGCCAACGAAGAAAATAGCATTGGAGAAAAAACAGTCCTTAACTTGGAACAGGAAAAGGCCAAGAATGCTAGGAAGCCCATGGTTCTGATATGACAAGTGTTAAAGAAAAAAATTATTCTTCCCTGACTGATGTGGCTCAGTTGGTTGAGCATCGTCCGCAAAGCGGAAGGTTGCCAATTTGATTTCCGGTCAGGGCGCATGCCAGGCCTCAGCTGGGGCGAGTACAAGGGGTAACTGATAGATGTTTTTTTCCTACATCGATTTTTCGCTCCTCCCCTTCACTCTTTAAAAAGAAATAAATAAAATATTTTTTTAAAAAAAGAAAAGAAACAAGTATTCTGACATTTGTTAAAATGGTAAGGAAGACTTTATTCAAGATTATTGCAGCCCTGGCTGGTGTAGTTCAGTGGATTGAGGTCTGGCTGCGAACCAAAGGATCGCTGGTTCGATTCCCAGTCAGGGCACATGCCTGGGTTGCAGGCCAGGTGCCCAGTAGGAGGCCACTTGAGAGGCAACCACATATCGATATTTCTCTCCCTCTCTTTCCCCCTCCCTTCTCTTCTGTCTAAAAATAAATAAATAAAATTTTTAAAATAAGAAAAGAAGATTATTGCAAAGTCTAGACAGCAGACAGCTATAAAGCAAAGACAGCAAAGAAAGCAGGGATTTTTGCCAATAAGCAGAATGAGGGAGTTAGTGGATAGAAAATTACTAATGGAAGACCTTTGGATAGAAAATTACTAATGGAAGACCTTAAGGGTAAGAGTATTCTTGCTAAACTGACCTAACAGAATTCTTGCTAATGGCAGGTCAAGGATTTATACATCAAAAGTGGGGGATGAACTGATCAGGTATCAAGGGTGGGGCATTTCCACTGAACTGACTTAGCAGGATTCTTGCTAAGACTGGCTGGACAGGTAGAGAAGAAGACGGGGCCCAAGGTCACAGCCTCATAGGAAACTGGTCAAGGTTCCCATGGTCAAGAGGAGTCTTTGTCAGGAGCCAATAAAAACCTCTTGTCACTCTGCCCCTCCCCACGTCATTAAAGAGCTAATACCTAAAAAAACATTTAAAACTTCCCATAGGTTGTGGGGAGAGGGGGAGGACCGTAGAGAGGGAATGTGGTGATGGAGGGAGCCTTGACTTTGGGTGGTGAACATACAGCATAGGGTACAGATGTGCTGTGGAAGTGTGCACCTGAAATCTGTATAATTTTGTTAACCAGGGTCACTCCAAAAAATTCAATAAAAAGGAAAAAGAAATAAATCATTCTATAATCCCATTTTTCTTTGTAAAGTAGGGAAGTGGAATAATTATCATTATATTAACAGAAATTATATCTAGATGGTGGGATTACAAGCAAGTTTTATTTGATGTTTTTCTTTACTTTCCAAAAGTTGTATAATAAAAAAAAAAGCCCCAATAACTTTTGGTTTAAAAGAAGTTAAGGCAGCTGGCTCTCCTACACTGGGACCATCAAAGCCAATAAGCTTTCTAACCAAAATGAAGGGACTCCATCACTCTACCTCCCCCATTGAACTCAGGGTCAGAGGGCAGGTCTCAGAGCTGGAAAAAATTTCTTCCAGGAAGAAAGCTGGAGCACCAGCCTGTCAGGAAGGCGTGCAACTAAGTGCCCGGGAGCCAGAGCAAGTCAGCAAAATTCTTATTATTTGAAACATGGAAAATCAGATGAGCTCTTTCCTTACAGTCCCCACCCCCACACCCTTCAAAAAAGAATAAAGAATGGAGATCTGAGGCAAGGTGCCAAAACCAGTTCCAGGATTTTAAAGGAGAAACCACCTCTCTTCAGTTTTATTACAGCCAAGGGTGTAAAGCTGGGCCTCCCAGCCCACTATTTACATGCAAATTGGATTTTAAAAAATGACTTGGCCCACCTCCAGGTACTCAGATCTCAAAGGAACTCTGTTTCCAGAAGGCCCCTGCCTTCTAGCTGCAAGTCTCTCTCTGCTCTGCTTTCTTGTGGAGGGAGGGAGAAAAGGTGCTGAGACATCTCACTCACACACTGAAATTCTCGGGGACTGGGAAACAAACTGTTGCTTCCCCCTTCTCACAATCTACCTGTTACCAGTTGTTTAAGCTTCTTAACAGCAGGAACGCAGGATCACCTCTTACTCATCCATATATATGCTCTAGAATGCCCCACAGAGCACTGCTCAAAAGCAAGAAAATGGCTTCCTGAACAAGATGGTAAAGTGTGATAGGGGAACACTAGCCCTTCAGGTCTGTACCGACCAACCCTGGTTTAGTGCTAAACAGATGGAGTTTACTCAGCATACAACAAATAAAATATGAGACTTGTAGAAGTAACTATCATACAACAATAATAAATACTGAGCCTGCTACATTTCAGGTAGCACTTTGGATAATAAAGAGGAAGACACAAAGATAAAGGAAGCTTTTTCATCAGCTGAAATACCTTACAAACCAGTGTTTTTCTCTCTTTCTTTGAGAGACATTGCTCTGTTGTTCCACCCACTTACGCATTCATTGGTTGGTTCTTGTCCGTGTGCCCTGACCTGAGATCGAACCCACAACCTTGGTGTATTGGGATGATGCTCTAACTGACTGAACCACCTGGCCAGGGCCAAGCTACTGGTTTTCAAAACAGCAGAGTCTTCATAACAAATTCATGACAAGAAAAACAAAGCAGGGGAGGAGGGAAAACTTAAAGGAGACTGAGAGGCATGTCAACCAATGCAATGGAAAGTGTGGAGCTTATTTGGATCCCAATTTGAACAAACCAAATGTAAAACAATTCATTAGAAATTTGAACACTCACTGGATATTTGATATAAAGAATGAAAGGAAAAACAAAGGAATGCAGGAAATATTATTTATGAAGAAATAAATATGCTTTTATTTTTTTAAGTATATTTTATTGATTGTTATTACAGTTGTCCCAAATTTTCACCGTTCTGTCCCTCCACCCGGTACCCACTTTCCTCCAGCAATGCCCCCACTTAGTTCACGTCCATGGGTTGTGCAAATAAGTTCTTTGGCTTCTCCATTTCCTATACTATTTTTAACATACCCCTGTCTATTTTGTACTTACCAATTATGATTTTTAATTCCTGCGCCTTTTCCCCCATTCTTCCCCTCCCCCCTCCTGGCTGATAATCCTCCAAATGATCTCCACACCTATGATTCTGTTCGTGTTCTTTGTTTGTTTTACATTCAGTTGTTGAATGTAGTGAATTCGTTGCCTTTTTTAATTTTTTATTTTTTATTTTTTAAAGATTTTATTTATTTATTTCCAGAGAGAGGAAAAGGGAGGGGAGAAAGAGCAATGTATGGTTGCCTCTCACACGGCCCTCAGTGGGGACCTGGTCCGCAACCCAGGCATGTGCCCCGACTGGGAATCGAACCGGGACCCTCTGGTTCCCAGCCCGCTCAATCCACTGAGCTACACCAGTTGGGCTCATTGCCTTTTTTTAAAAAAAGACTTTATTTATTTCTTTTTAGAGAGAGAGGAAGGGAGGGAGAAAGAGAGGGAGAGAAACATCAATGTGTGGCTGCCTTTCAAGCATCCCCTACTGGGGTCCTGGCCCGCAACCCAGACCTGTACCCTGTGTGGGAATCGAACCACCGACCTTTAGTTGACAGGTCTACATTCAATCCACTGAGCCACACCAGCCAGAGTGCCTTTTATATGTTCATACTTTTGATCTTCTTTTTCTTTTTTTTTTTTTTTATTTATTTTTAGAGAGAGGGGAGGGGAGGGAGACAGAGAGGGAGAGAAACAGCAATGTATGGTTGCCTCTCACATGGCCCTCATGGGGACCTGGCCCGCAACCCAGGCATGTGCCCTGACTGGGAATCGAACCGGGACCCTCTGGTTCCCAGCCCGCGCTCAATCCACTGAGCTACACCAGCCATGGCGTGATCTTCTTTTTCTTAAATAAGTCCCTTTAACATTTCACATAATAAGGGCTTGGTGATGATGAACTCCTTTAGTTTTACCCTATCTGGAAAGCATTTTATCTGCCCTTCCATTCTAAATGATAGCTTTGCTGGATAGAGTAATCTAGGTTATAGGTCCTTGCTTTTTATCACTTTTCCAGTCTCTTCTTGACTGCTAAGTTTCTTTTGAGAAATCAGCTGATAGTTTTAGGATACTCCTTTGTAGGTAACTCTCGGCTTTTCTCTTGTTGCTTTTAAGATTCTGCCTTTATCTTTAACCTTTGCCATTTTAATTATGATGTGTCTTGGTGTGTACCTCCTTGGGTCCAACTTCTTTGGGACTCTCAGAGCTTCCTGGACTTGTACGTCTATTTCCTTCGCCAAAGTATGGGAGTTTTCTTTCATTATTTTTCCAAATAAGTTTTCAATTTCTTGCTCTTCCTCTTCTCCTCCTGGCATCCCTATGATCCAGATGTTGGCACATTTGGAGATGTCCCACAGGCTTCTTACACCATGCTCATTTTTTGAATTCTTGTTTCTTCTTTCTGGTTGAATGTTTATTTCTTCCTTATGTTCCCAATCGTTGATTTGAATACTGCTTTCCTTCCCTTCACTGTTGGCTCCCTGTAGATTTTTCTTTATTTCACTTAGTGTAATCTTCACCTCTTCCTTTATGTCGTTGCCATACTCAGTGTGTCCTTTGAGCATCCTGATCACTAGTGTATTGAACTCTGCATCGGATAGGTTGGCTATCTCTGTTTCATTTAGTTATTTTTCTGGGATTTTGTTTTGTTCTTACATTTGGGCCATATTTCTTTGTCTCTTCAATTTGGTAGCCTCCCTGTGTTTGTTTCTGTGTATTAGGTAAAACTGCTTTACCTCCCTAAGTGACATGGACTATTGTTGAAAAGGCACCTGTAAATTGTGTGGGGTGGAGCCTTAGGTAATCGCCACAGTAGGGCAATCCACTTTACCGCTTTGTGGCTCTGTATTTGGGGGGAAGGCACTGTGCTACTGCCTGGCTTCTAGAGGTTTGCTCAGCACTGACCCCCTTCCCAGCCACTTCACGCACTCCTCCTATGTGACTGGTACCCTTCTGGCTATTGTCCTGGTGTTGAATCCCACAGTGGGTGGGTTTGCATATGTTTTGACGTTGTCAGCCCTTTAAGTGGAGCTTCCTGAAAATCCTGCAGTTTCTTCTGCCGTGCCAACCCCCACTGGTTTTTACAGCCAGCAGTTATGGGGATTTATCTCCCCAGAGTTGGAACCCTGGGCTGTGTGGTCTGGCCTGGAGCTGGAATTTCTGGCTCCCAAGGTCCCTCTCCTGATTTTTATCCACCACATGTGAATAGGGGACCACTCCCACCATTCCGCTGCTGCTGCCACCTCTCCTCCCGCCTCTGTGTTTTTGCCCCTCCTACCCATCTTGATGAATGTGGCTTCTTTAAATCCTTGGTTGTTGGACTTCCATACAGTTCGATTTCTGACAGTTCTGGGTGTTGTTTTGAGATTTCGTTGTAATTCTTTTTGTGGTGACATGAGGAGGTGAAGTGTGTCTACCTACACCTCCATCTTGACCGGAAGTTCAAATATGCTCTTAAAATACTTTTACTTCCCCCCTCATCCTCTGCCCTCCTCCCAACTCCCCCATGAAATACCTCCACCTTAAAAAAAAATATATGCGTGTGTTAGATGAGTTGGTAATTTTCTTTTCTGCTCTTCAACAGAAATAATTACTAACCCTCAGTCATCACCTCTTACAATAAGGTACATCTGGGTAGCAGAGTCCTTATAAAATAAATTTCTAAAACACAAAAACATTAATATTTTAAAATAGTATCTTTGAAGGAGGAAAAATTTCTTGTTTTCAATAAACTCTGGCTTCATATTCTCCCCACCCACAGAAACAAAAACAAACAAACAAACAAAGAAAAAGAAAACACCCAGGAAAGTAAAATAACAGCCTTGGAAAACAGAAACAAGTGTCATGAACCTTCAAACAGTTAGGAAACTACAAATTTTGGTTGCTGTGAGAGTTGTGACACTGTTCCTCATGTTAGGCCAAAATCCGCACTGAGAAATTTTTTTTTAATGATAGGTTTTTTTAGGGCTTTTTTTTTTTTTTAAGATTTATTTATTTTTAGAGAGAGGAGAAGGGAAGGAGAAAGAGAGGGATAGAAACATCAATGTGTGGTTGCTTCTCGCGTGCCCCCTCATTGGGGTCCTGGCCTGCAACCTAGTCGTGTGCCCTAGACTGGGAATCGAACCGGCGACCCTCTGATTTGCAGTCCCACGCTCAATCCACTGAGCTACGCCAACCAGGCACACTGAGAATATTAAGATGTACTTCCTCTAAGTAAACTAATTTCCATTTCATATACATAACACTGCTTGGATTGACTTCTGCTCCTATAATACAATCAGGAAAGATAATATTATACCTAAAAAAAAAACCTTTGTTTCATCGGTTCCTCTTACTTCCCATTCTATCAAAACATACTTGATAAAGACAGTGAAGCCTAAACTGGAGTTAAACTGAAGTTGAGTGCTCAGGGTCCCATAGCTAGTTAGTGACTGAGCGAGAAGAGGAAGTGAGGGAGATCTCCAGCTCTTGGTCTACAACAGAAATCGGCAAACTACAGGAGGCAGGCCAGATCTGGCCCACTGCCTGTTTAAGTATGACCTGCAAACTAAGAATGATCTTTTTTTTTAAAGATTTTATTAATTTATTTTTTAGAAAGGGGAAGGGAGGGAGATAAAGAGAGAAACATCAATGTGTGGTTGTCTCTTGCGTGCCCCCTACTGGGGACCAGGCCTGTAACCCAGGCATGTGCCCTGAATGGGAATCGAACCGGCGACCTTTTGGTTCGCAGCCTGCATTCAATCCACTGAGCTACACCAGCCAGGGCTTTACATATTTAAATGGTTGAAAAAAATCAAAAGAAGAAAAATATTTCTTGACACGTGAAAAGTATATGAAATTCAAATGTCAGTGTGTGACGTTTATTGGAGCACTGGCGCACTCATTCATGTGTTGTTTTCTACAGCTGCTTCTGTCAGCAGAGTTTAGTGTACCGCACTTAATGGTCTGCAAAGCCTAAAATATGTCCTCTCTCATCCTTTGCATAACAAATTTGGCCTTGGCTGGGTAGCTCAGTTGGTTAGAGCCTCAACTCAGTATGCCAAGGTTGCAGGCTCAATACCCAGTCAGGGCATGTACAAGAATTCCCCAACGAATGCATCAATAAGTAGAACAACTGATGCATGTTTCTCTCCCTCTTTCTCTTTGTCTCTCTCTCTCTCCCCTTTCCCCCTTCCTTCCTCTTTCTCTAAAATCAATTTTAAAGAAAAGTTTGCAGAATCTTAGTCTAAAGCCCTATCAGTGTCAAGACTACCCTAAAGACAGGGCCAGACACATGAAAACTATTCTTGGTACACAAATGATAGGCCTTCTGGGCCTCCTGGGCCAACCCAGTTGCTTTACGACATACGCTGGATGGTGCTGCAAGAGGAGGGAACTAGTAACTGCCACATGCGTCCCCCAGCCAATGTGCTCAGTTGAGGTGCGGTAATTTAGTTTCTGTTTTCACTGCCCATTCAATCACGGAGCCTCTCAGCTACGCCTGTCAACAAAGAGACCAATTAGTGCCAATTTCGATGTGAAAAGTGCTTCTTTAAGGCAAGACCAAGATCACAACCTCATTTCACACAAACAATTGAGGGTCATAAGGTTAACCTGGGTTAGATTCAAACCGTGGCTTAAAAAGTGAAAAGCACCCTTTTAACCAGTCCCTAGAGCTCTCCAGACTCCTCGGGAAAAGTGTCAAAGAACTCACCTCATTTAACCAGAAGGGGACCTAACACTTCCGGGGTAAATAGCCAATGGGCCCTGCAAATTACATCTCCCTCCACCAGCCTCCCTCGGACTCCCACAGATCTTTATGGAAAGTCTGTATTAGAGCCGTGCGCAGTAACCGTTTCGTTTGAATTCAGTTGAAGAGTACCGGACAGCAGGCCCTCCACTTCAGACTTCCACATTGTGTAGGAAATCAGAGAACAGCCTCCAAGGGCCAGTGAGTTCTCAAAACACATTTCTTATGAATGAAAGTGTTCTTCTGCATGAAGGAAAAGACACATTTATAGGCCACCTTGTTTTATACAAGAGTGCCCAAAAATTCACTGTAAATAAACTTTTTTGCTGTATGTGGGAATATTTAAGATGAGCAGAGAGTACTACTCAAACCCTTTAGTGGATCTTTTCACAATAAATAAAACTCTCTTTTTTTGAGAATGCAAGCTTGTTATTCAAAAGGATTATCATTTTTAAAACTGAAGTGCTATTCACATAATATAAATTGATTATTCTAAATAAATAAAAATTAGCCCTGGCTGGGGTAGCTCAGTGGATTGAGTGCGGGCTGGGAACCAAAGGGTCGCTGGTTCGATTCCCAGTCAGGGCACATGCCTGGGTTGCGGGCCAGGTCCCCAGTGAGGGCCATGTGAGAGGCAACCATACATTGCTGTTTCTCTCCCTCTCTTTCTCCCTCCCTTCCCCTCTCTCTAAAAATAAAAATAAATAAAATTTTTAAAAATTATTCATTCTCAAGTAAGCAATTCAAGGGCATTCAGTACATTCATAATGCCATGGTTATTTTGTCAATGTAGCCTTTTACATTTGCCTAAAATTTCATTTATACTATGAATATTGAGAGAGCACATGCACCCATTTCGTCTGTTCTTCAAAGAATGTGAAGTCAAGAATTTTTTTAAAAGATTTTATTTATTTATTTATTTTATTTTTAGAGAGAGGGGAAGGGAGGGAGAAAGAGAGGGAGAGAAACAGCAATGTATGGTTGCCTCTCACATGGCCCTCACTGGGCACCTGGCCCGCAACCCAGGCACGTGCCCTGACTGGGAATCGAACTGGCGACCCTTTGGTTCACAGCCCACGCTCAATCCACTGAGGTACACCAGCCAGGGCTGAGCCCATTCTTTTGAGAGAAATTTCTTTTGCAAATTCATGTTTTTTATTTGCCTTTTACGTTCCTATGAAGAGGGGACTTTTTTTATACTTAGGTCCTATGTTCTTTGGGGAACCTACCCTTGTATCATCTCAAATGCTCTTTCACCAAATCTGTCATTCCCTTTGCTTTCACTAGGGATACATCTCCCTTCAGCTTTCAGGATTCAAGGGACTTGATCAAAGCCTCCGTCTATTGCTACCGTAGCAGTGTTCTCACTCCTTTCACCTCTAAGCTTCTCCTTGAGTAAGAAGCTAGGTCAGAGATCATACAAATGGCTTGGTTTATCCCCAGCTCTACCTCCAGGACAGAAGCTGGGTCTCTACAAGAATATTCTGTTTCTCTGGTGGCCTATCCCTAATGGTTTATCTTGCTTTAGCCTAGAATATGCCTTCAAAGATGGTGGTACTTCTGAGGTCTGCAAGTGGAGGTACATGCCCACTTCACGGTAGCTGTGGCTGTTCTTTCATTGGAGGTGGGAGTTTTCCCTCAATTTCATTATTTTTTAAAAAAATTTTAGTCAGTCTTAATACAGGATAATAAGCAAAATTAACTTTCTTTCATCATTTTTAACTCAATATACCATTCCCCAACCCAAATGTTTGGGACAGCCCCTTGCTAGGCATCCAGAATGTCTGTGCTCTTGGCCCTCAAACATTCTATATGTTTGATTCCTTTCCATTATGGTTGATAACAGCTCCATTCTTAAACCCCTGTGCTCAACATTTGTCAAGGAAAAGGGGAAACCGCAAAGGACTTTTATGTATCAAGGTGCCCAACTCAAATTGCCTGGCAGCAATTTCCAAGCCCCAACAGAAGTTTATGCTCAGAACCTTGTCAGGCCCTGAGGGTACACTATGAGCAAGAAAGCAGAGAGACGGCAGAAGTTACTGCCGAAGCAGCAACACATCACTTTCTGACTAGTTCATCACAGCTACATCATTCTTTTTTTTTTTTTAGCTGCATCATTCTTAAACTGCATCTATCACAGACTATTTTCCAAAAATAGTATAGGCTCTCAAAGAAGAATTTTTAGCAATCCAGTTTGTTATGAAGAGAATCTGAGACGTCTTGTTTTTATTTGGTATCTATCGTGAAAACTAAGAAAAGCAATCCAAATGTTTTTACTTCTTTCCAAATCGCGGGAGGACTTTGCTAGTGTTACATCGTTTGGCAGGCAAACAGTCTTCTAAGTGTGTGTGATCCAAATCAGTTCCCACAGTTCTGATACATTGCCTCAGTGTTCCCACCCGCAAACTGGGAGGGTGAGGAAAAGCTCTGTATCATGTAACTTTAAAAGGTGATTAAGTAAGAAATCGGGGTAGGAGAGGACTAAAAGAATACTGCAATAAGATGATATATTATACTATGAAACACAGATTTTACAAAGTATAATTTATTATAGCCATCTTATAAACTGTATCTTCTTTATACAAAATTCCAGAGTTCTATAATATTTTTTCTTTTTTTTAAAGATTTTATTTATTTTTAGAGAGGGGAAGGGAGGGAGAAAGGAAGAGAAACATCAATGTGTGGTTGCATCTTGTGCGCCCTCTACTGGGGACCTGGCCTGAAACCTAGGCACATACCCTAGACTGGGAACTGAACTGGCGAGCCTTTGGTTCGCAGGCCAGCACTCAATTTACTGAGCCACACCAGCCAGGACCTATAATATTTTCTTGCTCCGAGCTTATTCGTTCTGATTTATATTTCTGATATCATTCTCTCAATTAAAATTTAGAAGTCAAGATGGAGGCATAGGTAAACACACACCTTGGTAGACCTTGGTAGGTAAACCTTGCCTCCTCTGGGCAACTATAGCAAAAATTACAACTAGACTACAAATCAAATATTACCCCGAATTGTCAGAAAACCAAGCTGTGTGGAGGTCCAACAACTAAGGATTTAAAGAAGCCACATTCATCCAGAAGGGTAGAGGGGTGGAGATACGGAGACATGCAAAGAGACGTGAAGAGGTGCAAAGACTTGGAATGGGTGGTCCCACATCCACCTGTTGTGGATAAAAACCGGGAGGGATACCTTGGGATCGAGGGATCCCATCTCCACACCAGACCACCCAGCCCAGGGTTCCAGCACCAGGAAGATAAGTCCCCATAACTACAGGCTATAAAAACCTGTCGGGGTTGGGGTGGTGAAAGAAACAGTGGAATTCTCAAGAGGCTCCTCTTAAAGAGCTTGCAATGGACTTAGGACTCACGCAGACCCTTCCCCCGCACCCGGGGATTCAGCATCAGGGCAACAGCTGGAAGGGCGCCAGTCACATACGGGGAGAAAGTAAAGTGACATGCAACAGCATGAATGCCAGAAGTCAGCTTCCTCCCAGGCAAAATGCCAGAGGCCAGGCAGTGGCATTGTCCCCTCTGTAAGCCATGCCCCTACACAGAGCCACAAAGCAGTGACATGGGTTGCCCCGCTGTGGCAATCACCCCATACAACTTACACTTGCGCTTTTCTACAATAGGCCATGCTATTAAGACAGGGAGTCAAAGCAGCTCCACCTAATACACAGAAGCAAACACAGGGAAGCTGCCAAATTGAGGAGACAAAGAAATATGGCCCAAATGAAAGAACAGAAGACAACTCCAGAAAAAGAACTAAATGAAATGGAGATAAGCAACCTATCAGATGCAGAGTTCGAAACAGTGGTTATCAGGATGCTCCAGGAACTCACTGGGTACTTCAACAGCATAAAAAAGACCCAGGCAGAAATGAAGGTTATATTAAGTGAAATAAAGAAAAACCTATAGGGAATCAATAGTGGAAGGGATGAAGCCAAGAATCAAATCAATGATTTGGAACACAAGGAAGAAAAAAGCATTCAGTCAGAACAGCAAGGAGAAAAAAAAAATTTTTTTTAAATGAGCATGGGCTAAGAAGGCTCCAGGAAATCTCCAAAAGTACCAACATCTGAATCATAGGGGTGCCAGAAGAAGAAGAGGGAGAGCAAGAAATTGAAAACTTATTTGAAAAAAAAAATGAAAGAAAACTTTCTAATTTGGTGAGGGAAGTATACATACAAGTCAAGGAAGCATAGAGTCCCAAACAAGTTGGACCCAAAGAGGACCACACCAAGACATATCATAATTAAAATGGCAAAGGTCAAAGATAAAGAATCTTAAAAGCTGCAAGAGTAAAGCAGAGAGTTGCCTGCAAAGGAGTTCCCACAAGACTATTAGCTGATTTCTCAAAAGAAACTTTGCAGGCAAGAAGGGACTGGCAAGAATTAAAGTGATGAAAAGCACAGTCCTACAACTAGATTGCTCTATCCAGCAAAACTTTCATTTAGAATTGAAGGGCAGATAAATTGCTTCCCAGACAAGGTGAAGCTAAAGGAGTTCATTATCACTAAGCCATTATTATATAAAATGTTAAAGGGACTTATCTAAGAAAAAGATCAAAACAATAAACATTAAAATGGCAATTAATTCACAACTACCAATAATTGAATCCAAATAACAAACTAAGCAAACAAGCAGAACAGGAACAGAATCATAGATATGGAGATCATTTGGAGGGTCATCAGTTGGGAGGGGGAAGGAGGAGAATGGAGAAAAAGGTGTAGGGATGAAGGAGCACAAATTGGTAGGTACAAAACAGATAGGGGGATGTTAAGAATAGTATAGGAAATGTAGTAGCTGAAGAATTTATATACATGACTCATGGACATGAACTAAGGTGGTGGGTGGGGTTTGCTGGAGGGAATGAGAGTATTGGGTGGAGGGGGGAAAAGGGGGAAAAACTGGGACAACTGTAATAGCATAATTAATAAAATATGTTTAAAAATAAATAAACTTCGGATGTAAAACCATTTTCATTTGACAATGTGTTGAAGGTATTTAGTAATGGTATGAGAATCTTTGTCATGACCTGAAAGAATACACATTTGCTCAAAGTAATTTAAATTAAAAAGTTAATCCTGAATAGTTCCTTTACAAGGGAAAGCTCTTTAAGCTGGGCAAGATGACTGTTAGGAACAGTACGAGACAGGAGTGGCTCTTACCCTGCATCCTAGACTTTTAACTGTTATTTTAAGTTGTTTAATAAAGAGTTTTACTGTCAATATAAGCACGATTAGCCCTGGCTGGGTTTTTCAGTTGGTCGGAGGGTCATCCTGATACACCAAGGTTGTGGGTTCCATCTCATCAGGGCATGTGCAAGAATCAACCAATGGCCCTGGCTGGTGAGGCTCAGTGGACTGAGCACAGGCCTACAAACAGAGAGGTCACAGGTTTGATTCCCAGTCAGGGCACATTCCTGGGTTGAGGGCTGGGTTCCCAGCTGGGGGCGTGCAAGAGACAACCAATTGATGTTTCTCTCCCTCTCTAAAAGTAAATAAGTAAAATCTTTTTAAAAAAATCAACCAATGAAGCCCTGGCTGGTGTGGCTCAGTGGACTGAGTGGTGGCCTGCGAACAAAAGGGTTGCTGGTTCGATTCCCAGTCAGGGCACATGCCTGGGTTGCAGGCCAGGTCCCTGGTAGGGGGTGCGCGAGAGGCAACCACACGTTGATGTTTCTCTCCCTCTTTCTTCCTCCCTTTCTCTCTCACTAGAAATAAATAAAATCTTTTTTTTTTTTTTTAATCAACCAATGCCTGGCTGGTGTTGTTCATTGGATTGAGTGTCGGCCTGTGAACCAAAGGGTTGCTGGTTGGATTCCCAGTCAGGGCACATGCCTCGGTGGCAGGCCAGGACCCCAGTAGGCGGCACACAAGAGGCAATTAAACACTGATGTTTCTCATCCTTTCTTTCTCCCTCCCTTCCTCTCTAAAAATAAAATAAATTGCTTTTTAAAAATCAACCAATGAATGCATAAATAAGTAGAACAAATTGATGTTTCTCTTTCTTCCTAAAATTAATAAAAATTTAAAAAAATATAAATGATAGCTGGCCTGAATCAGCATTTTTTAAGTGTAAAGCTGGAATTTGGATTCTTTTTTTTATTGTAATAAAATCCGTTTTCATGTAGGCCAATCAATCCTTTCCTGTTTGTACTGACTAAACCCCTTATACCGTATCTCTGCTAGGTTTCTCTCCTTCATACTTAAACCATGACATTTCAGTCTCTTGGTGTAAGTTGCCCAATACCCAGTTGTCATCCTGGATATAGGTATATTAACAGCATAATTGCCCATTCTCTCAATAAATCCTAACAGAAGTGTATGTGTGACTTCATAATCTTGGGCAATGGACTCAAATGATGACTTTCTTCAAAACCTTTTGTCCTATTCAAGCAGAAAAAGGTTGCCTCCCAGAAAACAGGAAGTGGTCTGCTATTTATTAAAGAATATTTATAACAAACCCTTAATAACTTAAAACAAGAGTACTGCTGAAGCAATGTTGAATGCTGAGGAAAGGAAGAAGTTTGTGCACCACAGCTTTGACTTAACTTGTTTTTTCCGGTGATCTGCAGAATGCTGGAGGCCCAGGTGACCAAAAGTCAAACATGACCAAGACTTAAAACAGAAGCAACTGTGGTTTAAAGGGTTGGCTCTAGAATGGTAGAATTCTCATTTTATTCCAAACTGCAGTTCTCATGGTGATGGTTGGTTGGCTGGTTCTCTTCTGAAAACAGTAACTCAAAGGTTAAACATTCACTTCCTGGCGACATTTCCAAAAGCCAGGTGAATACCTCCTGAGAGCAAAAAGCTTGGGATAAATAACAGCTGGGTTTGGAAAATGTCCGCAGGGTAGCCCAAAGCTACAAGTGTACTTTATGCTGTAAGGAAGAATGGGTTAATAAAATATTTATGTTATAGTCAGAAACAGCAAGTGGTCTTTGTGCTGCCAGCGACTGGTTTTCAACAGATCTAACTATGAAAGAAAATAAATGGACATTAAATATTTATTCCTTATACTATATTAGAAATAGATTCTGCTCTTTCCCTGCCTAAAGGGAGACAAAAAGGCTTGAGATAACCATTGAGCTGCATTTAAAAAGTGCAATCTTGTAAGAAGAGTGGGAGGCCAGATGATCTGAAACATTGAACTCCTCACCATTTATCTGGGGATCACAAAGTAACATGACCACAGAGTAACATGATTTTTGGAGGTTGAGTTTCCTCACCTTTAGAATGGGGAAAACAACATGACCAATTTTTTTGTGTGCAAAATTTTCCAAACTCTGACATGGCCCTTGCAAAGGAGAATTTGTCGTAGTAAACTAACCCCAAGACTAACTTACCTTTTTGTTTATCTGGAATTGGAAAACTTAATGATCATGAACTAGAGCATGTAAATTCATATTTTGTCTCTTTAGAGATGAAGGTTTTCAAAAAGTTTTGAACTCTTAAGATCAGTTAAAATGACTTCTATTAAATAGCTTCCTGAAGATCACATTTAAAATTGTTGCCTGTGTTTTAGTTCCATTTGCCTGCACTGCTAGGGCAAGAGTGCATGCAGCATCATCTATTGTTGGATCACACGCATATGTAACCAAAGGTGAAATCTGTACCTAATGTCATTACTCAGAGAATTTTTAGGGCAAAGGCCATGAAAATACAAATAAATGCTAATTTTAAAAAGTCTTTGGAAAAGGTTAAAATTCTGAAGTTACATTAACCCAGGACAAACCTCATTCAAAGAGGTGCCCTCTTAACCATGTGTTACAATAATGACATTGTAGTAGTAATGGCATTGCAATAGGGAGAAAAGTTAAAGTGATTATATGGCATTCTTTGATATTAGATCCAGGGCATATGAATTATAAAAACTGGTGGATTGGAAAGTCATCTGCTCTCAAGACACTGTAAAATAATGCCAAGTGCCAAATATTTAAAATAGGTGATTGAGACAGCTAAGCCTAGACCTCATAATATTTTTAAGATTTTTTAAGTTTTGGATGGTGTAGCTCAGTGGATTGAGCACGGGCTGGGAACCAAAGGGTCGCTGGTTTGATTCCCAGTCAGGGCACATGCCTGGGTTGCAGGCCAGGTCCCTAGTGAGGGCCATGTGAAAAGCAACCATACATTGCTGTTTCTCTCCCTGTCTCCCTCCCTCCCCGCTCTCTAAAAATAAATAAAATCTTTTAAAAAAAAGACTTTTATTTCTTTTTAGAAGGGGAAGGGATGGAGAGAGAAAAACATCAATGTGAGAAATATCAATCAGTGCCTCTTGAATGTACCCCAGCTGGGAACCAAAGCTATAACCCAGGCATGTGCCCTGAACGGGGATTGAACTGGTGACCTCTCGCTTTGTGGGACGATGCCCAACCAAGTGAGCCACACCTGTCTGGGTGACTCTGTAGTATTTTTAAAGTTTAAATACCTTAGTAAGGAATAGATGTTTTAAAATATTCATGAAAAAATGAGGGAGGAAATGAGGGATAAGCTAAAAACCATACTTACCCCAATAATGCCCACAATGATTTTTGTTACCATTAGGATGTCTTCCTGACAGATTCATGCAGTTTACATGAACAAAACGTCAACACACTTTCACAATAGCTTAGGATCTCCTACAGAAAAGGATTTTTTTTTAAATTGTATTTATTTTTATAAAGAGTGAAGGGACAGAAATATCCATCAGGTTGCCTCTCAAATGCCCGCAACCAGGGACCTGGCCCGCAACCCAGATATGTACCACCCTGACTGGAATTGAACCTGCAATCTTCCAGTTTGCAGGACAATGCCTAACCCACTGAGCCACCAGTCAGGGCTGCTTGCTGGTCTTGAGTTTACTTGAAGCTTGTGGACGATGACAACTTTTACCTCTGGGTTTCAGGTTCCTAAAGTGATTTTTTTTTTTTGATTTTATTTATTTTTTTAGAGAGAGGGGAAGGGAGGGAGAAAGAGAGGGAGAGAAAGAGCAATGTATGGTTGCCTCTCACATGGTCCTCACTGGGGACCTGGCCTGCAACCCAGGCATGTGCCCTGACTGGGAATCAAACCGGGACCCTTTGGTTCCCAGCCTGCGCTCAATCTACTGAGCTACACCAGCCAGGGCTAAAGTGATCTTTATGTGCAGGCTGCTGGGGGCTCTCGGGCAGCCAAGAGCTAAACATGACCAAGTTCTAAAACTGTGGAGCTGAATGCTTAGCTTTTGAATGGCAGGGTCCTTATTTTATTTCAAATCCAGATTCAGTCTGAATTTTATTTCATGCAATTTGAAATTAGGCTGGCTCTAACAAAACATTAAATACAATAGAATGTTTAGATGTTTTAAAAAATATTTTATTTTCAGAGAGAGAAGGGAAGGAGAAAAAGGGAAACATTGATTGGTTACCTCTCACACACCCTGAATTGGGGACCTGGCTAGCAACCCAGGCATATGCCCTGACTGGGTATCAAACAGGCAACCTTTTGATTTGAGGGCTGGAACTCAATCTACTGAGCCCCATCAGCCAAGTCATAATGCTTAGGTATTTTTTATTAGTAAATATCTGTAAAACCACCTGAGGGTTGAGCCTGCATTTCCGTCCTGCCTAGCTGTATGTGTCAGCTTCTCTCTTAAACGGCAGATTCAGGCTCACCAACCTTTGAGCTGATCCGAGCTGCGCATTCTAGGAAGTGTTCTAGGGTGCATTCCTTTCATTGTTCTAAGTGTAGTACAAACGCAAATGCCGCCACCCTCACAGGGCTCTGGTCTTCAATCAAAATCGGTACAGACGAGCCTCTATCTTTGCTCCTGGCCTCTAAGTTGTTTGCTGAACTTGGGGCCCATCTCTGAATCCTGCCTCTGTGGCTGGGGTCCTGACAGTCTGCATCATCCGTTCTTTAGGGCCTCGCCTCTGTCTTCCTGGCCCTACCACCAACTGAGGTCTAATTCAAGCTAATGCAACTAAGATTATAATCTGCCTGAGTTTTAGTAACACTGACAGTTTAGAGGACTACCATCTCCTCATCCCCTTTATTCTCTCCACCCTCCAGATTAGACCTTTGGACACTGAAGTCAGCCTGTACACAGTCATTGGGACTATTAGTCACCCCTGGGTATGGCCTGAGGGAGCAACACAGTTAGGGTGACCCCCACACATCACCAGTCCCATTGATTACTGACATACTCTAGTTTCCTAACTCAGTGGAGCAACAGTTTAGAAATGTGTCTAACTTATCCCAGTTTCTCTCACCATTGCCTTGCCCGAAGTAACTTCTCTATGAGGGCCTGACTAGTCATGGAAGCTCCTTTTACCTCAAGGAGAGAACACAAACCTCTTCAGTTGAGGCTTCCAAGGATGAAGTCACTGCCTTGATTAGTCCCTTGAAGATTCAGGATGACTAACCCTTGGCTGGAGACACAGACAACCTGGAATTGAAACGACAGCCTTTGCGCACAACTCCCCTATTTTCGAGTGACCCTCCCTCACTGCTGCTGCTGTCTGATCCGTGCCCTCTCATCTTCCTGTTCTCCCCATGGTCAAAAAGGCTTTGTTGTCTATTGTCTGCTTCACCTCCTGCTGACCACCTCCGTCCTTTTTCCTCTCAGCCCAGCAATCTTCTCCGGGGCTCTTGCCGAAGCCAGCTGATAGGCCCCCTCTCCACTTACCTGTTCTCCCAAGGAAGCACTTAACAACCTTCACAAACTATTATGTTTGAGCAACCTTCTCAGCGCTCACCTGACAGTGGAAACCATGCTGACCACACAGAGACATTCACTAGATTATGTTCAGAATTTGTTACCTCATAAAGGAATTACATAGCGATGTCAGATTGAGGGTGAGAAGTAAAATCAAAAAACCCTGTAAAGATTGCTTTTTCTCAGCCTAATTCAGTTGCTTGACCAGTTACGACCCTTCCCATGAAGAAACTTTTTTTTTAAAAAGATTTTATTTATTTATTTTCAGAGAGAGGAGAAGGGAGGGAAAAAGAGCAATGTATGGTTGCCTCTCACATGGTCCTCACCGGGGACCTGGCCCACAACCCAGGCATGTGCCCCTACCGGGAATCGAACTGGGACCGTCTGGTTCCCAGCCCGTGCTCAATCCACTGAGCTACACCAGCCGGGCCTTTTTTGTTTTTTTTTTTTAAAGATTTTATTTATTTAAAGAAACTATCTTAAAGTGACTTTTCAAAGACACTACCCTACATGTTCCTAGACTTGCATTCATTCAACAAATAATAGTTTATACTTAAATATTACTTAATGCAGTAATTTACCCCTAAAGAAAAAGACCAAGTTGCTCAAAATATTCCCAAGGCAACTGCTGCTTTTCCTGGAGGGTTTTTCTTTTTATATCACATGTCAAGTAGGGAATTACCTGCTCTGTGTGTTTCACATTAGTTCGGAGGTTCTCGAAGTTAACCTAGAACAGCAGCATCAGTCAGTACCTGGAACTTGTTTGAAATGTAAATTCTTGGGCCCTATGTGACTTCAACCAGCAATTCTGGTGCCCAATCAGTAGTTTAACAGGCACTCCAGGTGATTCTGGTGCATGCTACTTCAGAGCCACTGCCTCAGTTTAGGCATAATGATCACAATTCAGACTCTATCACTAATGGGGCTGAACAAGGAGCTGACTCAGTGACTTAAGTACCTTATCTAACTATGACATAATGTATCTTCACAGGTAAGAACTAAGTATATAATTTATAGTCAAAAGTACTTTGTGACTTAATCTTTACATGTGTACAAACCTGAGGCTTGTTTTTAAACTACTTAACACCAAAAGCCGGTCAATTTTCCCCATGAGGTGAATAAAAGTAGACAATTATCAGTCTGCCATAGACATCCTGGTTTTACACTTGATATAATTATTCTCGGCACCATCCTCCTCTCTCAAAAGGTTCCCAGTTTAGACAATAAATTATGGCCTAAGTATCACCCACTTTATTAATAAAAAATAAAATAGTGAAACACGTAATGATTTCTGAAACAGTCTTATCGTTCCACTAAGCTTCATTTAACAAAAACAATTTGTAAAAATATTCTTAAATATTAATTTTAATTAATTTCAAAACAGTCTGAATACAAAATTGTAGTGGAACAAATTCCTTTCCTGGAACCCAGAGACATGGCAACTGCATCACAGTTAAACCAGGACATGTGTTGTACACTGCGTGTCCTGCAGAGGAGCCTCTAAGTACTGTGTTCACTTCATTCCTTTGCCTACGATCAATATATGCTTTTGTACCTACTTCGCTTCACTAGGAGCAAATTTATTGGGTTAACCAACAAGTCTGTAAATTTTTTTGTGTAAAATAAAAGACATATTTTTCATTTTCACCTAAAATTTTATTGATTTGGACATTTAAAAAATTTTTTAGGGGGGGAGGGAAGGAGAAAGAGAGAGAGAGCTCAATGTGTGGTTTCTCGCACACCCCTATGGGGGGATCTGGCCTGCAACCCAGGCATGTGCCCTGACTGGGAATCAAACCTGCAACCCTTTGGTTCACAGGCCCATGCTCAATCCACTGAGCTACACCAGCCAGGGCTGATTAGGACATTTTGAGAATGTCAGCTATCACTTGCAGGGTTTAACACTGATTGCTCTCAATTTCTTGATTCGATGGCTATCTATTTCAACTGGTCTACCCAACCGTGGAACATCATCCAGTAAGAAGTCTCTAGCTTGAAACTTCGCAACCCACTTCTCACATGATCGATTGGTCAAGGCACTTTCTCCATACACTGCACCAATCTTTTTTTTTGCGTTTCAGTTGCATTTTTACCTTTCTCTTTTTTTTTTAAAAAGATTTTATTTACTTATTTTTAGACAGAGGGAAGGGAGGCAGAGAGAGGGAGAGAAACATCGATGTGTGGTTGCCTCTCACATGGCCCCCACCAGGAACCTGGCCTGCAACCCAGGCATGTGCCCTGACTGGGAATCGAACAGCGACCCTTTAGTTTGCAGCCCGCGCTCAATCCAGAGCTACGCCAGCCAGAGCGCATTTCTACCTTTCTTAAAACAATAAAGTATAATATGCCAAATATGTTGTATATTTTTTCCACCTTCAATATTAAAATGGCCACACAAAAATCCACCAATTTTGATGTTTTTTTTAAAATCCACACTGATATGACAGCTGTCACAATACAACCTAACAAAATTGTTTCAAATGAAGTTAAAGATAACTAATCACTACTAGAGCCATCTTATGAAAAAAAAAAAAACAAACCAAAAACAAATGAACTTTTTGGTCAACCCAAAACATGGCTTCTGACAATGAAAACCCATCCGGGTTATCTCTGATCCACAATGCTACCTGAGAGTTAACTTGTGGACTTGCAGAGGTCTGATGAGATAAGAGCATTCTGGGCTAGAGCAGCCACATCAAAGGAAGTAGGGAAGGAGTGTTCCGTCTACACTATGTATGTGATTGCCAGGGTGCTATGAGGGCCCTTCAGTATCACGTCAAATCTTAAAAATGAATCTTGAGCCCCCACCATAGTACTTTTTATGAATTCTAGCCAGTAAAGATCTAAGCAGCTAAGGGAATCCAGGCTTTGAGTAGCCTCTCAAGGGTCAATTATTATCTGGATCAGAGAGAATTCACAAAGACTGGCCTAGACTCAACCAAGCCACTGAAGATACTATTCCTTTCCTGCTGAAATTGTCAACAATTTTCTGTAAGTACCTAAAGAGGGTACACCTTTCCTGTTTGCTATATACAAGTAGCACTACCTGTTTTCATCAAATTCTTTAGTGCCCTGTGGGTATGGATATCCATGGGCACACTCTATCAATACATTTTTAAGTTTTGTCCATGTTCTAATAAGCAAACTCATCCATGTTTAATACAGTCCAAATCCTTTCTTTAGCAGAAAAGTATATTTCTAAACTTTTTTTTTGCCTTTTACATAAATACCGTCTTTCTTACCAGAAAGAAGTGACCATCTCTGTATTAAGGCACAATACAATTACACTGTCATTGTGGCAGAAATCCTTGCTGTTCCTTCCCTTGCTCTTGGCTAAGACTGTGCTCCTCAGGAGTAAGGCACTTGATATTTGTTCTTCAACTGAAGCATAGAGAAGGTGCCTGAAAGCTGAGACTCTTGGGATTGTCATGGTCTTTGGTCCTGTGTCCAAGTTTGTAAGTCTCTACTGCTGCTGAAAATGGACATTGAAATTTGTCAAAAATATATAAGCACAACTTCAAGTGTCATTTCTCCCGAGTCCACCTTCGGCAAAAATCTCCAAAGTTTTGACCCTTAGCAAAGACACAATTACATATGCGGGCCACTCTACAGAATTAAAGAGAAAATGCCTAGGGGTACACAACTGATGGAATGTTCTATGCAAGTCTTGTACCTGTGCAGAGGCGAGGAGCAGCTATATGGTAACACACTCAGTGTTACTGAAATTCTCAGGGCACACGGAGAAGGCAGATGAGAAGGGCGTGAGCTGATCTGTCCCACCTACTCCAGCCCATCCAGTTCAGGGTTTTTATATGTTTCTTTGGTTTTATACTTATGCTGAGACAATGTTTTCCAAACGATTGACAACTAAATTATTTACATTTCACTCTACTAAAACACATGAAAGAGGAAGTGGTAAAAATCTGTGATTGTGGAATTCCTCAAAACATAGTTTGTTCAAATTGGTACTATACATTGAAGTTAGTTATACAAAAATACTCTGTAAGCCTATGAAACCTGGTGTCATCCAAAATCAGGTATTAGAATAATACCAAAATCACCTCTGAGGTTTTCCAAGTGTATTAAGTGTCAGTGAGTGGTTATTTCTAACTCTGATGGCCTTTCCCCCTTGATCATTTCTAGCATCTTGTTTATGGAATATATTTCAAATATTCTGAAACAGTATCTTGTAACATTAATTCTTTGGGTTGTATTCAAAATTTTTATTTAATTGTTTTGCTTTGATGATTATTTTCAGAGGCGTAGGCCTAATCTTTGCTTCTCCAAAATATGTTGGGATTATTTCTAGTATCCGAGCAGTCCCACTGTCTCTTGTAATGGTTCATTATCAATTTCACAACAGAAGTAGAAGCAGGAAGTTCTCTCCTCTATTAGGACAGCTAATACCCAAGAACCAGCACTCTTTTGCTACTTGAATTTTATAATGGGATTAAGATTCTCGTTTTCTTCATCAGTAAAACATTCCATTCATTCAAGCTTTTAGGATTGTTAGGATGAAAGACGAGGGTACCTCAAATCATCTTAAAGGGGCACACACACTTAAACAAGCTGGAGAAGAATCCTATAGTCTCTGAATAAACTCTGACTCATAAACCCATTTTTAGTCACCTCTAATTCCAAGTAGTAACAGGTTAGGGGATCAGACCAGGTAAAATATTTAAAAGTATGAGTTGGATTATTACTGAACATTTTGAGAGTGGAAAGTATACATAAGCGAAGTCTAAGTGTCACTGCAATTCTTAAAAAGTGTGTTTTGTGTTGTCATGATTCTGAAGAGTAATTTTCCAGGACTTAAGCAAATTGAGAAATATTAAATTCTTAAATTTCAATTGTCCTACAATGACTGTGAACCAAGTACTAGAAATGCAAAAACAGGCATTGAGAACATAAAAATGATGGCAAAATAAAATTAAATCTTACAGACTACTCTGTTATATGGTTAAGTTTTTTGACTTGGTTAATGTTGAATGAGAAAATAAACTACAGTTAAGAGAATAGGGTGCATTTTTACTTCTGAATATTCAAAACAATTAAAAAAGGCAAAACCAAGTTCTCTTTTCCTCATTTTCTCTAACACCAAATTTTCTATATGTAACTTGCTTTTTTTCCTAGCTTAGAAATTTACCTCCAAGAAATAATATAATGAAAAGATTTATGTTTTTTCTCCATTCTCCCAGTATTATTCTGATTTAATTTTAATCTCTGGGAAAAATGAGTCTGACATGTGGACTTTATAATTATTTTTCTCATTTATTGCAATAAAAAATTATTAAAGAACTATATTCTTGCCCTGGCTGTTATAGCTCAGTGGATTAAGCACAGGCCTGCAAATCAAAGGATTGCCGGCTCAATTCCCAGCCAGGTCACATGCTTGGGTTGCAGGCAAGGTCCCCAGTATGGGATGTATGAGAGGCAACCATACACTGACGTTTCTCTCCCTTTCTCCTTCCCTTTCCTTCTCTCTAAAAATAAATAAAATCTAAAAAATAAAAAAAAATTAAAAAAGAACTATATTCTTTGCTGTTTTTTATTTATTTATTTATTTATTTATTTTTAAAGATTTTATTTATTTATTTTAGAGAGAGGGGAAGGGAGGGAGACAGAGAGGGAGAGAAACAGCAATGTATGGTTGCCTCTCACATGGCCCTCACTGGGGACCTGGCCCGCAACCCAGGCATGTGCCCTGACTGGGAATCGAACCGGGACCCTCTGGTTCCCAGCCCACGCTCAATCCACTGAGCTACACCAGCCAGGGCTCTTTGCTGTTTTTTAGTTAAAAGTTTATCTGCAAGATTTTAGTTAAAAAGTTTATCTCCAAATAACTATAATGTTTCATCTTAAAGATGGAGAAAATAATTGTAAATTATGGACCAATCTGTAATCTTACCTCAGAGAAGTTCAAAAAACTGTTAAGACCAGAAAACAGCAACTCAAAGACATATCACTTAACCCAATACTGCTTTAAATCAGTTTCTCAACCTGGGTACTACCAAGATTTTGGGCTGGATATAAATCTTTGTTGTAGGGGGCTCTCCTATGCAATGTAGGATGTTTTGAGCAACATCCTTGACCTCCACCAACTACATGCCAATAGCATTCACTCAGTTGTGACAAGTAGAGATGTCTCAAGACACTGCTAAATGTCCACTGGGGACAAATTCACCTGTTGAGAACCACTATTTAACAGTATATCGCATTTCCTACCCTTTGCACTCAACAGCTAATCAACTCTTATGTGTCCAAGAGAATTCTGAAGGAAGTACACAGACTAATAAAAATATTTTTAATTAAACAAGGCTTAACTTAAGGCATCATACTGACATCTACTGGCTTGGTACTAAGCTGTACACTTGATATATACTGCAAAAATCCCCTCAAAATTGTAAGTAATATAGATGTTATTCATAGAAAATAGAGCAATTCATTGAAAGCAGTAACATTAACACCAGAACTATTAGTTCTATTTAAAGCCTCACATATATAATATCAATGGTAATTGTCAATGCCTTCTTAGTTTTTGATGACTGTCCTTTGGATGAATTGAATTTTAAATGAGTATTTTTATGACATTCATGACACTTGTAAAACTTAAGGAGCATGCTATTTTATGATCTATCCTGAAATCTCAAAATACTAAAAAAAAATTTTTAAACCCTAATAATTAAATAAATAAAATTACTGCAATTTTCTAGGTGTTTTAATAAAAGACATTTCGTAATTAAATACTACTGTCAATTAAATAGATGAACTTTATTGGGGTTAAAACTATAACAAAGTTCATCCTAAAACATTTTTGCAATGCAAAATTATTTCACTCAAGGAGTGTTTAATAATTTGAATGCCAGGAATTACAAGCAATTTTCAAAAGCAGAGACTCTCACATTCATAAAACTTTATACATCATTTGAACTAACAGACATTTATACTACTAAAATCAAACATGCATCACTTTCAAACATCTTGTATCATGATTTTTTATATTACATTATTTAACAGCATTCCTCATCACTACATGTGTCATCATACACTTGCACCATTCTCCTTGGATTTCTGATCTTTATCGTCACTCTTCACGTTATCCTATAAAACAGAGACAAGGAAAAGCATATTTTATTAAGTGCTCTTAAATGTAACTATTGACAATAATAAACATTAGTAAACAGAGATATTCCATTTTCCTATCTATGGGAAATTGACCGTGGGGGCAACTATGAAAGACATCTTTCAATTCTAAGCAGAATGGCTTCTATTATTTGAGAAAGCCATCTGAACCCTGAGAAATTAGAGGTTCTCAGGAGTAAGAGTGGCAAAATCCTTGTACTGTAAATTTTTCTTCTTCTTGTTCTGAAAGGTAAAAGATTGTAGAAGATCTCTCAATTATGGAGATTAGTTTACAATGGCACTGAGTTACTAGATTCTTTTTTAGTAATAAGAATACTAATAAATTAATTTTAAGAGTGCCAAAGAGTTTCTTAACCCTGTGCAACAGTAAATGGGTTTCAAAAAGGAGTGAATGGTGCCCTGGCTGGGTGGGCTCAGCGGGTTGGAGCGTTGTTCCGTAATCACAAGGCTGTCAGTGTGATCCTGTCATGGGGCATACTGGACTGTGTGTGGGACAGGAGGCAACCCATTGAGGTTTACCTTTCATAGTGACGTTTCTCTCTCTAAAAATCAATACACAAAATATCCTTGGGTAAGGATTAAAAACCAAAACAAAACTGTTCTTTAAAAAGAAAAAAGACTTTGTACACATAAACTATGTTGATACCCGATTAAGTTCTATAAAAACATAATATTTTTGGAATTGTCTTGGAACAGTCTGATGAAGGGGAGGATATTACAATTATTTGCTCCTAAATAACCACTAAGAGCTTAACAACATTAAATTGCCAGAAATGGATTTAAAAATTAAATTATGAAAATGTTGAAAGAAATTATGAAATGTATAAAACTGCCGACCTTTTTGAGAACAGTGTGGATTTCATCCATTACTGTGGACAAGTTTCTGATTGTCTTGTTCAGTTGGTTTTCAAATTGCAAATTCATGTTTTCTGAAATCTTTAAGTTTTCCTGTAACTGACTAAGGTCCTTTTTAACTTCTCTGAGTTCACCAGAGAGACTTTTGTTGGAATTCTCCAAATTTAATATGGTTTTTTCATCTTCATCTGTTTAAAAAAAGCATATATAATTCCTTAAAATGGCCACAAATACCAACTTCAATAGTTACAAAGCACACTGCAATACTCATTTAAGTTTTACCTACGTATGACTTCTAAATCTAAGTTCCATTTTTAGATGATTGTATAGGCTAGACAGAGTAGCAGAAACTGGTCAAAACTAAGAGGATTAAAAGGATGCAATAGAAAAAAACAAACCTGAGAATACATGTGAAGATCTAAGATTAATTCTTATACAGCTAAGCAATTTCTAACCTTTAACAGAAATGGTCAAAAGTAAAGTTATATTGGGGGAGGTGAGGGGAGAGTACGCAGAAAACTGTAATTGAACAACAGTAAAATTAAAAAAAAAAAAAGTAAATTGTATTATGTGGCCTAGACTAAAACACATGGTATGATTATGCATGTATGTACAGGTATGTGTAAATACACACACATATGCATCCCATTAGGGTGTTAGAAGTACTGACATACCCAATTCTCTTCCTTACCAGTTTTTTCTTCTAGTAACTGTAACTTCTGCTCTACTTCAGCTCTTACTTTTTCACTCTTTTCCAATTTTTGCAACAGGCTTCCTACATCTACCATCGCACCATTGTACACAATAAGGCCAACATTTTCTTCCACGTCCTTGGATTCCTGTTTTACTGTTGGTGTTGGAAGTAACAACCTGTTTCCTATGATGTAATATAAAACATACTGTATTTTATTTTTCTTTAATCGATAACAATTATATAATGACACAATCTTAAAATAATATGCTCAAACCTAGCATATCTTCTTGTAGTGCTTCAGACTCCTCATGGTTTTCTTCATCTTTTGAGGTATCTGTTAATTTCCGGTAAAAGCAAGATTCACGGAGTACTACTTTATTAAGAAGCTTCTTTACCTGTTATACAAGTAAGTTAAACAAATTTTAAAAATGAAAACAAGTTTTTGACTCTATTAGAACAAAAACTGTGTTCTAATTTTTACATATAATAACCATCAATGGCATCTGTTTTCACAGGTATGCACGCCCCACTCAATTAGAGGACTTAAGCTTTGAACTGTCTTCCCTATAAACCTAAAATCCCAATTAGCATTTGAAACTTTTGTTTAAAAAAAAAAAAATCTAACATTGATATAAACACTAACACAAAGTAGATGTACAAAGCTGTTTATTACAGCATAGTTTACAATTCTAAAAAATGGAAAACCAGCCAGCAACTGAGACTAGTTGAGGCAATTATGATACATATATACCAACTCATACTAAGGAGTCAGAAAAATAATGAAGTGGGTCTCTGTTTTCAGGGTAGAATACCCATGATAGATTATTAAATGAAAAAAGTTGTCTCTCAACATGTATATCAGATGATTTCATTCATACTGAATGGGAACTAGAGAAAGAGAGGGGACTTTCAACTTTTTTACTTTATACATTTCAGAAGTGCTTGACTGTATTCCTGTTATATTTAGTACATACATACTATATTGCTTTTATATTTCAAAAAGTCAAAGAGATTAAGATAGTACTTAAAAATGCTTTTCATTCACAAGATTACCTGAGCCCGAGAAAGATGTAGTCCAAGAGTATAAAGTATTTCTTCCAAATCCTTTTCAAGAAGGTAACCACAATGGCTTTGATCAAAATAAACAAATGCCATTAACAGATCCCTGTTAATAGTGATCATCTGAGTCTTTTCTTTTTCCTAAAGAAAATGTAGAAGATACAGTATATATTTTTACCCCTGAAAAGTGAGAAACCGAGACTGTGTCCATATAATAGCAAAAACTGGAAAAGACCTTTACCTCACCTTAGTTCAAATAAGTTGATCTGGTTTATGTGTATGGGAGAAAGGAATAAGACATACTGATTATCTGACATAACCACAAATATGAAAATATCAGAACTTTGCTCTGAGTGGTAATATACGGGTACACAAGGACCAATAAACTTGATGACTGTGCTATGCTTAGTAAGTCTGGATTATGTAAGAAATGGGATGATCACATTTTAAAGAATACAGTGAACAATAAATACCTTATCTTTAGAGGGCCTCTCCTTGCAGTACCTGTTGATATCCCTTTTGTCATCTCGTTTGTTTATTTCTTCTTCATCCCGATCTATAAAAGAAATAATAGCAGCAGCAAAAAACTCATTAATACAGATTTTCAACTGCAACAGAGACCAAAACCACTTTTCTATTACTGATCAGTTTCAATACACATTAGCAAAAGGGGTGGTGAACACATGATATAACATATAGACAACGTATTACAGAATTGTACCCGTGAAACCTATAATTTTATTTTATTTATTTATTTATTTTAAAGATTTTATTTATTTATTTTTAGAGAGAGGAGAAGGGAGGGAGAAAGAGAGGGAGAGAAACAGCAATGTATAGTTGCCTCTCACACGGCCCTCACTGGGGACCTGGCCTGCAACCCAGGCATGTGCCCCAACTGGGAATCGAACTGGGACCCTTGGGTTCCCAGCCCGCAATCAATCCACTGAGCTAAGCCAGCCAGAGCTGAAACCTGTAATTTTATTAACCAATGTCACCTCAATAAATTCAATTAAAAAAGACATTAGCAATGAATATATGAATAAAAATAGTTTGGATTTTGTAAGAAACAATTATAAAGAATAAAAAAAATTTTATAAAGAGACTAATGGGAAGGAAAAAAACTGATTTTATTGAACCAAATAGAAGAACTTAATTCTATAAATACCTGGATGACATAGTTCAATATGTGAATTTAATACATAAAATTTAAAACTATTACACAAATTTAAACACAACAAAGTATATTTTCTAAAAGCTAAAAACAGTCAACACAGTAAAACTGACTACAGATAAACTATTGCAAAATAACATTACATACAAGATATTGAGATGTTCTTAAGATAATGAAGGCCTAATAGTTAACATCCAGATGTTCCAGATGTACTAACACTAATATATGATTCCCATGATAAAAGGTGAAAACTTGGATAAGTTATTCTTAAAAAAATAGTAAGGTGAATCTATAACTGTGGAAGATATGACTTGAAATCTGTACTCTAGTAAATTAGTCTTAATAAAATTAAAATATCAAAAAGTATACTTGAGCAGTTTAGACGAGTCATGACCGTAAGTTTTGTTTTACTGAAGATTTTACTTATTTATTTTTAGAGAGGGGAAGGGAAGGAGAAAGAAAGGGAGAGAAACACTGACATGAGAAGCATCTACTGGCCACCTCCACATGTGCCCCAATCTGGGATAAACTGGCGACCCCCTGCTTTGAGGGACAGCACCCAATCGACTGAGCCACACCAGTCAAGGCATGATACTAATTTTATTTTCTAGATGAGAATACTATTTTTTGTTATTAATTTTAAAAAAGATAATGCAACCTGTGCAAAATTTAAAATACACAAGAAGCTACTAGCAAAAAGTAAACCTCTTTCTGTTACCTATCTCTAGGTTGTGCAGTTCTCTAAGACCTCAGCCATCACGCTTGTGTCAAGCACCTTTACCAGCTTGTTAGAGAACTAATATTAAAGAAATAATCTGCTAAGGGTTGAAATGTAGCCCCTAAAATTCCTGTTGAAGTCCTAATCCCTAATCCCTCGGAATGTTACGTCATTAGAAGGGGTCGATACAGAGGCAATCAAGTTAAAAGGTCATTAGGATGAGCTCTAATCCAATGACTGGTATCTTTATAGAAAGGGGAACATTGGACACAGAAGATGCCACCTATGAGCCAAGGAGAGCTTCCTGGAACAGATTCTTTCTTCATAGTCCTCAGAAGGAAACAACCTCAGTGACTCCCTGATCTCAGACTTTTAGCCAACAGAGCTGAGACAATAAATTTCTATTGTTTAAGCCACCCAGTCTGAGGTACTTTTAATGGCAGACCTAGTAAACTAATACACCATTCTTTCATGAACCATATTTAAAAACTAAATAGTCTTTAGCAGTTATTTAATGATCTACTGAAAAATTTTTCAAGAGAAATTTTGCACGAAAAAAAGTAGAGAAGAACAGTTTGTTGATAAAGTACATTAGGAGATACAGTAAACACTAAAGGTTAAATAGTCCTTAAAACGCTACAAAGATATTCATAAATAGCCCTGGCTGGTGCAGCTCAGTGGATTGTGCACTGGCCTGCGAACCAAAGGGTCGCAGGTTCAATTCCTAGTCAGGGCACATGCCTGGGCTGTGGGCCAGGTCCCCAGTGGGGGGCATGTGAGGGGCAATCACACATTGATGTTTCTCTCCCTCCTTTCCTCTCTGTAAGAAAAAGATATTCATAAGTATTTCACACTATATTCCCTTTTTAACATCCACAATGTACATAAACAGCTACGAAATTCTGTGGTGAAACATGCAGAACTTTTCTTAACCCAAGTCTCCCAAATTTATTTGGCTCTAATATGCTTTATTAAGCTTAATACCTGTTAATATCATGGGACACTCTGGGAAAGACTGCTTTAGATAAGATGTTGTATTTGAACAGTAACAATACAGAGAAAACTTTATATTAAAGAGAATATACATGTTAAAACATGCATGAACCTCGATAACATTATGCTAAGAGAAAAGAAGCCAATTACAAAAAAAAAATTCACATATTCCATGATTCTGTTTAACGTCTAGAATTAAAGAGATAGAAAACCTAGGGCTGAAGAGGTTGTGGAGAAAGGGGAGAGACAATTAATGAGTAGGAGATTTCTTTTTGAAGTAATGAAAAAGTTATAAAATTGATTATGGTTGTATAATTGTGTGAATATTAAAAACCACTAAGTTGTATATTTTTAAGTGGGTGTATTATATGGTATGTAAATTTTATCTCAATAAAGTTTTTATTATAAAAGGAAATAGGCAAATATAAAGCTGGACTGTGGTGATGGTTCCACAACCCTATAGTTACTAAAAATCATTAGGTTGTACAGTTAAAAATGGGTGAGTTTTGTGGTATGTACTGGCAATGTCAAACTGTTATTAACCAGCCCTCTCCCCCTCCAAAAAAAATAGAAAAGTGCCCTGGCCAGGTAGTTGGTTGGAGCACTGTCAGGTAAACCTAGATATCCAGGGTTCAATTCTCGGTCAGGGCACAGGCCTGGGTTGTGGGTTCAGTCCTCAGTCTGGGCGCAGTCAAGAGGCAGCCCATCGGTGCTTCTCTCTCACATCAGTGTATCTCTCCCCGACTCCCTCCCTCGCCAAATCAATAAGCATGTATGTCTTTGGGTGAGTATAAAAAAGTAATATATTCTATGAAACAAGAGACCTTATTTATGACACAGTTTAAGTACCACATTCAGGGAAATTTGTTTCCTCAAGTTGAAGCATTAATTATATCTGGAACATACGATAATAAAAAATACATGTTTTGCACTGGGTGGTGTAGCTCAGTGCATTGAGCTCATGCCTGCAAACCAAAGGGTCACCAGTTTGATTCCCAGTCAAGGCACACGCCTAGGTTGCAGGCCGGGTCCCCAGTAGGGGCCACATGAGAGGCAACCACACATTGATGTTTCTCTCCCTCTCTTTCTCTCTCCCTTCCCTTCTCTCTAAAAATAAATAAACAAAATGTTAAAAAAAAAAAATACGCGTCTTGATTTTCTCATCTAAAAATAAAGCTACTTAATATAAACTGATTTTTTCAATAGTAGTTTCTATTGTAAAAAATAAAAAAATGTTAAAAGAAGAGTTCAATGATAAAGGCATCAAATAAAAAATGTAAAGTAAAATTTGAATCATACCATCATCTTCATCCTCAGCTTCTTCTGCTTCCATTGGATCATATTCATCTTGATTATTATCTTCTTCAGTTTCATCATCATCTTTAGAATCATCTTTTCTTTTATCTTCTTTCTGTAATTTAAAATACCTTAAAATTAGTAAGACCTCTAACTAAACATTGAATTAGCCCCTCCCCCTAAATTTTAAAGCCACTAAATTTACTTGAAATAGAATCACATTATAAATTTCTTATAACAATATACTTTAAGGATAAATTGCCATTTACAATATATGTAAATCAAACCATCAGGCTGTGAGGCTTAAACTAAACAAAAAGAATAAAGTACTATAAAACTAGTTACAGATATTTAATAGGCTTACTTCAAAGACTTAAATTTTTTTTTTTTTAATTTTTTCTTTATTTTTAGAGAGAGAGAAAGAGAGGGAGAGAAACAGCAATGTATGGTTGCCTGTCACACTGGCCCTCACTGGGGACCTGGCCTGCAACCCAGGCATGTGCCGTGACTGGGAATCGAACCGGGACCCTCTGGTTCCCAGCCCGCGCTCAATCCACTGAGCTACACCAGCCAGGGCCAAAGACTTAAATTTCTAATACACTACAACCTTCTATTTGCCTTTATGCTTCCTTATTCTGATGGGAATTCATCCTCATTTGTTACACTCTAAAAGACTAACTGAAAACTTCTGATTACAGACCTTCCTTTCATCTCTATCTTCTTTTTTATCTTTGTCATCGCCTGATTTTCTCAGTTTGGGCTTTGGCTCATCAACTTCATCATCTCTTTCTTCTTTTTTATCTTTTCTCTCATCTTTTTTGCTTTTCTTCTCCTTTTCTTTTTTGTCCTCTTTCTCAGGAAGAGATAATAATGATTTGTATATTCTGACACCAAAATCTCTTTGAAGCATTTCATTGAAAAGTTCTGCAAACAATGAAACCTATAAAAAGACAGATAACTTTAATAGAAATGTTGAAAAAGACCCAGAAGTAACTTATCAAATAACTTTCAATACAAGAATTCTTACTACCTTATACAATTAATCTTCATCATAAATGTACTTTATTCATCGGCTCAACAAGTTTTTATGAAATGCCTACTGTACGCCAGTGACTGTTCTAGGTATTAGGGATACAGTGTGAAGAAAGCAGATAAAAATCCCAACTCACATGAACTAACAGTATGGTGGGGAAAAGAACAGAATAATCAAATTATAAGAAAACAAGTAGGATGAAAGCACAGGGGCTAAGAAGACTGTAACCAGAGAAGGCATCTCTGGTCAGGTGACATTTTGAAAGCTGACTTGAAGATGGTAGAGGAATGCCCTATACAGGTACTAGAAGAGCACACCAGGCAGTGGAAACCAATTCAAAATTCTGAAGAGGCGAGGCCATTATGAGTAAGCAGTACAAAAGGCAGCTACAGAACGGCCATGGGGGTGTCAAGTACAGTATAGGAAGTAGAGCAGCCAAAGAACTTGCACCATGACCCATGGACATGAACAATGGTGAAAGGATTGCCTGAGGGAGTAGAGGGTGCTGGGGGACAAAAGGGGAGAAATTAAAATAACTGTAATAGCATAATCAGTAAGATATAATTTTTTAAAAAATCAGAAAACAAGATGACCTGGCCCCCCCCAAAAAAAATTCTGAGTAGGAACCATGTATTACTACTACTTGAGGATCTATGCGTAATGACCTTTAACATACTCATGAACTTAAAATTATACACTAAATTTTCTATGTAAATATTTCTAAGGCTGTTTTCAACAGATTTAATTTCAAATGTTAAATATGTAATCTTTGTCAATCTGTTCAGTATATTCCGTAAAACACATTAATCAGATTATTTTCCTGATCATAAAGGATAATACAATGTATTCAAATAACTAATCTTATAACCTATTTTTCTTTAAATTCATGCTGTCGTTACATATTTTATTTATTTTATTTTTAGACAGAAGGGAACAGAGGGAGAAAGAGAGGGAGAGAAACATCAATGTGTGGTTGCCTCTCACGTGGCCCTCACCGGGGAACTGACCGGCAAACCAGGCATGTGCCCTGACTGGGAATCGAACCAGCGACCCCTTGGTTTGTGGCCCCACGCTCAATATACTGAGCCACACCAGCCAGGGCTCGTTACACATTTTAAATTAAAAACCTCTATTATCAGTAAAATGACCATTAAAGATGTTGAAAGCTCCACTTTCTCTTAACCATTAATGTAAACTAAACAAAATCTCTCTTTGGGTAAGTAAATAGCAAGAGGTGACCTGGCTGATGTGGCTCAGTGGAAGATCACCAGTTTGATTCCCATCAGGGCACATGCCTGGGATGCAGGCCAGGTCCCCAGTTGGGGGGCGTGCGAGAAGCAACCAATCAATGTTATCTCTCATGCACTGATGTTTCTTTCCCTCTCTTTCTCTTCCCCCTTCTCTAAAAACATATAAATATTAATACATAAGTAAATAAATAGCAAGAGGCATATATTTTCCTTAGAGTTTTCTATTACCTAGAAATAAAAAACAGTAATTAAAATGTGTTAGATTAGCCCTGGCTGGTGTGGCTCAGTGGATTAAGCGCTGGCCTGCGAACTAAAGGGTTGCTGGTTCAATTCGCAGTCAGGGCATATGCCCGGGTTGCAGGCCATGTCCCCAGTAGGGGCACACGAGAGGCAGCCACACATTGATGTTTCTCTCCCTCTCTTTCTCTGTCCCTCCCCCTCTGTCTAAAAATAAATAAAATAAAATCTTAAAAAACAAACAAACAAAAAAAGTTAGATTAGAACAGAAACCTAGAACAGTAACTAGAAGAGCAAAATTAATTGTTCATAGCTTTTCACCTATAAGCATTCAAAGGCATACATACATCTAGCATTAATATTAAGTCAGCCTAAGATTTTTAATTTTAATGATATATTCCTCTAAATTTATGTAGCAAATTGACTTCTGCATTCTAATGATTCGTTGAAAGGAAACTAACCAGGGGAATATGTTAGGTGGGGAGAAAAAAAATAAAAGGATCATTCTGTTAGCACAGAGCTGTTTTGCGAATTGCTTTGTTTCCATCAGAGAAGCATTAATTTGAGATCCTCCTACAGCACTGGTTATACAGTATATATTTTAAAAGCAGTAGGTAATACCAATGACTTTTTCCCCTTATTTCTTGAGTGACTACAACATGGCAGGCACTACTGAGTTAAATTTATGGCAACTAGTGATAAAAATAAAATCATATAGTAGGTAATGTTTAAGAATACTGGCTTACTGGAATCATTAATGTATCAAATAACTAACATTTTAATATCTATAATATTTTATATCAAGACCAACATGCATGCATTTTGTGCTTTCTAAGTGCCTCTGCAATCCTCTACAAGGGGGAACCAAAAAAAAAAAAAACAATCAGGATTATATTCTGGAAGGTGGGCCCCTCGTAGCACAGGCTTCCCCTGAGGTGAGTGTTGAGGAACACATCAGTATCAGTGTTCCAGCTACGCGAGGCTGCACTGGGCTTCAGTGAACTGTTTTTGAAGACTCTTTCAACACACTTGCCCATTTCATGATGGGTGATTTACAAGCGCACCTGCCCACACCCTGCTGAGTGTTCAGCAGTTTCTGACAAAGAACACTATGACCCCAGTGCCCCACCCTCCCTATTCACTGTATCTAACTCCAAACAACTTTTTTTTGTTTCCTTGGATGAAAAAAAGTCCTCAAAGGGAAACACTTTGCCAGGGTGGAAGAGGTGAAACAAAAAAATGGCAGAAGCACCTAAAAGGCATCAAAATCGATGAGTTCAAAAACTGTTTTGAGCAGCGCAGAAAACATCCTGATACATATGTATTGCATCAAATAGAGAGTACTTTGATAATGAATAAAGTTTAAATATGTAAATATATATATATAATGTTTTATAAACGAATTCCATTTTTTTGCCCTCCCCCTGGTACGTGTGTATAAATATTTCTAGTCTAAGCACTTTGCTTCATTTTTATCTTACCATTTGGTAGACAATAACCTCTTGAGTCAAATAACTATGACTGATTTTTCCAATATAATTTATAAACTAAAACAATGTGAGATGCTGGTAAGATTCAATAATTGAATACAATTATAATTTTGTACTGGCTATTACAAAATTAATATTTTGGGATACTTTACATTGTTTTTATTTTTTTTTTAAAGATTTTATTTTATTTATTTTCAGAGAGAGGAGAAGGGAGGGAGAAAGAGCAATGTATGGTTGCCTCTCACATGGCCCTCACTGGGGACCTGGCCCACAACCCAGGCATGTGCCCCGACTAGGAATCAAACTGGGACCCTCTGGTTCCCAGCCCGCGCTCAATCCACTGAGCTACACCAGCCAGGCCACTTTACATTGTTTTTTAAAAAATTAAGCAATCATTTATTTAGGGATAAACACCTTCAACTGTTTTTAAAGATACTTTAAGCTGTATGTTGTAAAACAGCTCTAAAATAATGGTACAATGAAACGGATTCATGTTGAAAGATCAACATCAATTGTTTTATTTTACACATCAATCATAAGTTAAATTTTCAATCCCATTAACTGGTATTTTAATTCTAGAGTAAGTAATAAAGCATTACCGCATCTCCAAAATAGGCAATTAGACTATGTATCACATATCTCCTGATATTCTGATGAAAGAATACACCACTACCTAAGAAGTTGTCTTAGGAAGAAAAAATGAAACCTGAACCTCAAACTACGACCCAACTACCAATTAACAGGAAATATAGAGTCCAGAGGAACATTTAAACCATACCATAGGAATGCAATCAGCAAAAGTGAGTCTGTAGAAAAATCATGTTTTCCCCCCAAAATAATAAACCGCAAGGAAAAAATAAAAAACAGAAGCAGTAAAAAAGGCCCTCGAATTAATCAAACTGCGTGGCCCTTATTAGGATTGCAATTTAAACTTAAGCAGTACCTCAAATGAATGTTCTTTATTATCTTCTAATCTGTAGTCCAAAAGTACGCTCAAAGACATAATGCTACAATCAAACTTGCCACTTTTTGCAGCCCAGTTTGGATGTACTATAATGGCTGGTTCATCAGGCAAAATATATCTTCTTTCGCGACGCTGACGTTCCATTTCCTCTTGACGTTTTCTTTCTTCTTCCTACATATTTGAAATTTTAAGTAAAAGTTAAACTTCCATGCACAATATGTACATACAGGTGACCCTTGAACAGCATGGTTTGAACTGTGCAACTCCACCCATATGTGAATTTTTCCAATAAATACCTGTAATGTTTTTGATCTGTGGGGCTAGGAGTCTGCAGACGTGGAGGGTCGACTGTATGCATTGATTTAAGCCATTTTATTTAGTAGACTTCAGTACCCATGGATTTTAGTATCCACAGTGGTTCCTGGAACTAAGCAATCCCCCACAGATAGCAAGGGTAGCAAGTTTTTGGAGAGTCAAAAGTTGTACATGCCCTAGCTGGTGTGGCTCAGTGGACTGAGCGCCAGCTTGTGAACCAAAGGGTCTTCGGTTCAATTCCCAGTCAGGGCACATGCTGGGTTACAGACTAGGTCCCCAGTAGGGGGCGTGCAAGGGGCAACCATACATTGATACTGCTGTCCCTCTCTTTCTCCCTACCTTCCCCTGTCTAAAAATAGTCTTTTAAAAAAGAAATTGTTAATTTTTTTCATTTAGTAGAAGGTATTTTAAAAAAAGTTGCACATAGAGCTTTTAAAAAGATTTTATTATTTTTAGACAGAGGGGGAGAAAGGGAGAGAAATATCAATGTGTGGTTGCCTCTTGCGTGCCCCCCAATAGGGGATCTAGTCTGTAACCCAGCATGTGCCCTGACTGGGAAGTGAACCAGTGACCCTTTGGTTCACAGGCCAGCACTCAATCCACTGAGCCACACCAAGCAGGGCTGTACGCAGATTTTTGACCGAGCAGGGGTTGGCACCCCTAGCCCCATCACTGTTCAAGGGTCAACTGTAATCGAATGTATACCAAGTAAAGAAAAAATTTCCTGATTCCTTTACCAACAATAAGGGCTGAAAAGGGAAGAAAAGTTCAAATTTACTAAAGAGGATAGGTTTATTCTAATTCTCTTTAAATTTGCCAGAATAAGAAACAGCTTTTAAAGGGAGGTCAGGGGGAATACCTATATTAATAAAATCATAATATAAATACCTATATATAAAATCAGGGGATTCAGGAAAAATATTGGTGTTAGCAGAGTTTCTGGATCTTCCTGAATCTCCACATTAAAAAGAAGACAGAATAATCTAGATACCCAAACAAAATCCATGCACACTGACAGCAAACCAAGGTAACAAGGTACCACCCCAATGTACCAGTGGGTGGGAAAAGCTGTAAGAACCAAAAGATCTGTATGGTACTGGTCTGTGTACTGGTCTGTGTGGGGGAAAGCAGAAGGAAGTAATAAAGTTGTTCAATGGATCTAAGATCAGGAAAACCACAAAATGCTTAACAAGAAAGAAAAACAGTCAATGGGCATTCACTGGAAAGCGCAGCAGGTCAATGAAGGACAGCAGCTGAAACTAGGCAAGATTCTACTTCCAACAACAGTGACGACAAGGAATCCATCTTAAAACCTGAGGTGGTCTAGAACACTCTAGCTCTATGAAGTTTGCAAAGCTGCACAGGGTTCCACAATGAGGAGAAACTTCTGGGATTAGAATCAATAATGAGCAGGACAGGGCCACAAAGACATAGAAAAAGGAGGTCCAGATAAAAGTGATACAGGGTAACAGAGAAATCTCAGAAAGCCACCACATTTTTTGACAGAACAAGAAAACAACAGAACATAGAGCTCTGTGAAGTTATACAAGCTATCTGAAGCAACCCTCTTCTGATAAAACTTTAAGCAAACTAAATTCACATAGATATGAGCAATAGAAAAGTACTGAGGTAAAATTCCATACAAAGTTTGTATTTCTAAAAAAGAGAAAAAGGAGAATGATTACATCCCTACATGCAGTGAAAGTTAGCTAGAAAGCCATGGCCACAAGACATAAAAATATTAACTTACTATGTTAAAGTGTGCTAAAAGACATTAAGAAACGGTTACAAGAAATGAACATAAGAATTTAAAAAGTGAAAAACAAGGTGATAGCATTCAAGAGCTTCAGAAATTTAAGAAAAGAACTAGCAGGAATACAAAAGCAAATAAACTCAAGAAATAATGACTTAAGAGAACAGAAAACGGAACTTGCTTTTTCACAGTAGTATTATTCACAATAGCCGAGAGGTGAAAACAACCCAATGTCCATCAACAGACGAATGAATAAACAAAATGTGGTGTACATGTATACTGGAGTATTATTCATCCTTAAAAAGAAGTGAAGTCCTGCCCTGGCTGGAGTGGCTCAGTGGATTGAGCGAGGGCTGAGAACCGGGGGATTGCCGGTTCGATTCCCAGTCAGGGCACGTGCCTGGGTTGCAGGCCGGGTCCCCAGGGGGGCCACATGGGAGGCAACCACATATTGATGTTTCTGTCCCTCTCCTCCCTCCCTTCCCCTCTGTCTAAAAATAAATAAATAAAATCTTTAAAAAAAAAAAAAGTGAAGTCCTGATACATGCTACAACACGGCTGAACCCTGATAACATCACAGTAAGTGAGAGAAGCCAGTCACAAAAGGACATCTACCGTACAATTCCAATTACATGAAGGATCTAATACACTCAAATTCAGAGACAGAAAATATCAGGATAGAGGTTACCAGTAGATGGGGGAGAGGGGTTGGAGAGTTATTACTATATGGTATAGCAGTAATTTTGATTCATGTATATTTTACCACAAAAGGAAAAGTTTTTTAAAGAGAAACTTCCTGAAAAAATCAGAAATTACGTATTGAAAGAGCACACAATGCACCTGAAGTTGTTAATCCAGAATGACCAATATTAAAACATATTTCTAATAAAACGGCAAATTTGTACATCTAGGCAAAATACCAAGTGACTGTATCAGAAAGCAAATTGCATTATCATCACTTTTGGACAGCAAAACTTCCTCAGGAAAGATGTAACATATTTAAAATTGTCAAGAAAAATAAGTAGCTAAAGATTTTATATGTGCAAAACTGACTTTCAAGCATAAAGGGTATAGTCAAACTGTTGTCAACATACAGTAACTTAAATACTGTGACCATGAACTCTGAGCAATCTACTGGAGATGAGCTTCAGAGACAATGACAAAAGGACTAGTGGTGAGCACCAGATATTTAGCTTGTACGACTGCAATCAGAGGACTAAAAGACAGTATAGTATGCAATGCTACATGCTTGGACAATGTAGTTGTAGAACAACATAAAAACAATAAGGAGAAAAGAAGAATAGAAAATGCAAAAAAAAATATATTTTTAAACCTTTTTTAAAATATTTTTTAAAATTTATTTATTTTAGAGAGAGGAAGGGAGGGAGACAGAGAAGGAGAGAAACAGCAATGTATGGTTGCCTCCCACATGGCCCCCACTGGGGACCCAGCCCGCAACCCAGGCATGTGCCCTGACGGGGAATTGAACCGGGACCCTCTGGTTCCCAGCCTGCGCTCAATCCACTGAGCTACACCAGCCAGGGCTGCAAAAATATTTTTAAACTAACTTCAAAATGTCCCCCCTTTTGCCCAACTACTGGCAAAAAGGGGGACAAAATTTGAGCTTCAGTAAGAATAAGAAACGCAAAGACCTGAAATCCTTTCAAATAAAAGTATTAGAAAAACAAACATGTAACCACTGAAGATGCCAGGGAACCTAATTCATTCATTATCTTGAAAACCAGATAAATGTTGCTTGCTTCATTCAGCAGTACATACACTAGCTCTGCCTTCTACAGTAGGCCCTTTGCACCCACAGGTTTCTCATCTCCAGATTCAAATAACTGTGAATCAAAAATATTCGAGGAGCCCAGGCCAGGTAAGCTCAGTTGGTTAGAGCATCATTCTGATATTCCAAAGTTGCGAGTCTGCTCCCTGGTCAGAACACATACAAGAAGCAACCAAGGAACGCATAAGTAAATGTAACAACAAATCAATGCTTCGCTCCACTGCCCACGCACCCACCCCCGCCCCCCAATCAATAAATTTAAAAAAAGAAAATCAGAGGAAAAAAAATCCCAGGCTTCTAAAAACCAAAACTGAAATTTCCTGTACACCAAGCACTACAATGAATCCACTCAAATGAAATGATGTGTAGGCATACTCTGCTGTAGCCTATTTGCAATACAGGTTATATGCCAAGTACTAAGCCATTTTATATAAGGGACTTGAGCATCCATGGACTTTGGTATCCACAGGGTCTTCAAACCAATCCTCCAGGGATACTGAGAGATGATGTATATAAACTTAAAAATTGTACTACTGGGATAAGGGGAATATGTGAAAATAATAAAATAAGAATTACAGTACCACCATTTTCAAATCAACTCTTCCTGTCCTGAACAGTTCGGTTCTAAAGCAATTCCTTCAAGCAAAGCAGATGTCTATCCAAGACATGGAGGCTGGCAGGAAGGGACATCTATCACGACCCAGGGCAGATCAGCTCCCCAATTACCAGGCAATAAAACCCGAAAAGGAGCCAGGAGGGGATCCACACAAAGAAACAACACAGGGTAGGGAATCAGACCAAAGTGGAGTAAGGCAAGGAGTGTACTTAAATAATTTAATATGTACCTCTTTATCATCTTCAGATTTCCTATCATCCTCCTCCTCATCTTCTTTTTCAGATTTTTCTAATTCCTTTTGTTCTTCTTTCTGCTCTTCTACTTTAAGCTGTTTGGTCAATCGGGCTATTAACTGGGACTTTAACCCTTTGGAGCTAAGGGCTCGACTTTCTAATTCTTTTCGGAGATCATTTACCTAAATTATACAGATCATAAAAACACACAAAAAGAAAATGAGATACTGAAATAGAGAATAAGCTACGCATTTATCTTCTGTGCTTTAAAAAAAAACTTTGGTGGAAGGGATACTTAGCTCATAAAATGTTTATAAAAATACAAACTTATTAGAACATTAAAAAAATAATTTACAATAGGTTTTAAGGGGCTTAAAAATAGTTAATGCTCTCTAACCCAGTAATTCTAATTTCTGGGATTCTACCCTCAGGAAAGAACCTAAACACAGGAAAACAAACAAAATCTTTACACATTTCTTTCAATAGTTTCCTCTCCAAAAAGGTAAAGAATCTAAATATTCAATAAGAGAGTAATACCTAAGAAAAAACAGTGCGTCAACTAGGTGGGTAAAAATAATTACATGGGAAACACTAGTATTAATTGAAAAGGGTGAAACAGCAACTTTTTATACATGATTAGATGCAACCAACCAATCACAAAGCTTATCCCCAGAAAAAAGAATGGAAGAAAATGCATCAAAAGTTTAAGAGTGATAGGTTCAAATAATGTTTTTCTTCAATTTTTACGTATGTACCAATTTTGAAAATAAGCATGCATTACATTTATAATAAAAATATAAATATAAGTTTTAAAGTAAGAAACATAGTAGCAAAGCCATTAATTTGGCAAAAAGTCCTGAGATGAAGGGTTTAATCTATTTGCCTGTATTTTCTGAACCTATAGGACTCTATCTGGGTTAAAAAGCTAGTTTTATAATCAAGAAGAAAAACTGTTTTGGGGGTGTTTTTGTTTGTTTTTTGCTAAGAACAGAAGTTAATCAGCTTTTATGTATTAAGTAATAAGCAGCAAAAGCAAGTAATGATCAGCCTCTAATCTTCTGATCTATGCAGAATGTATGTATGTAGAATCCATGGATCTATATTCACAAAAAAGCCCAAAGATGCAAAACTGCAAGATAATAATAGGCCCAGAGACATTGGGGAGCAAAAAACAAAACCAAACAAAATCGGTATAGGCAGTACAGGTTAAAAGATTTTCAAAAGAGGCTCTTAAATATATCCTTCCCAGTTCAGAGTACAGGATGGGGCAAAAGTAGGTTTACAGTTGTGAGTACCTGAAACACAAAGTTTATTCTTACACTATTTTTAATTATTGTATTTTCTTTAAAAAATAAAGCTTAAAATTTTTTTAATGTTATTGATTATGCTATTACAGTTGTCCCAATTTTTCCCACTTTGTCCCCCTATGCTTGGTATACCCCCTTCCCTCCAGTGATCCCCCCTGCCGTTATTCATGTCCATGGGTCGTGCACATAAATTCTCTGGCCTCCCCATTGCCTACACTGTTCTTGACATGCCCATCTATTTTGTACCTACCCAGTTATGATTCCAAATCTCTATACCTTTTCCCCCTTTCTCTCCCCTTCCCCCTCCCTGCTGATAACCGTCCATGTGATCTCCATTTCTGTGATTCTATTACTGTTCTAGCTGTTTGCATAGTTTTTGTTTAGATTCAGTTGTTGATAGTTGTGAGTTTGTTGTCATTTGACACGGGGTAGATCGGGCCTGCCGACACCCGTGGTTGCCGTGACTCGGTGCGTGTGCCATGACACGCGGGGAAAGAAATACCGGGGCTACGTGGCTGATTCCTCCCATTCCCAGGAAAAAGCCCCCTGGCTTGCCCAGCCAGGGTTTTTATCAGGGGCATTAGCAATTTACATAGGATTGATTATTCATGGGATTAAGCAGAACAGGTAGGATTACTCATAGCAAGGCATCGGGATGTTGATTCAGGTCTGGTGGCAGACAGGACCAGGTGAAAGCAATATTCAGAGATCAGCAAGCCAGAATTTTTTAAGATACACCTTTGCCAAATTCCTATTAGAGAATTCCCATCCCACAGACATGATCCACACTTGCTCACACAGGAGTCACACGGAGCTGTGCTCAAAACGTGTAGATTCTCAGGACTGTGTGT